>RJWH01004069.1:0-71274 GCA_004363575.1 Solenodon paradoxus | reverse complement strand
TGTCGGTGACCGCGGGGAGGCTGAGCAGCAGGGTACTGAAGAGAGCGGTCAGCTCCTTCTGCAGCTGCTGCCGGACGGCGGTCCTCACGTCGTCCGGCTCTTCTCGGGCCTGCGCCTCTGCCGGAACCAGCAGGTCCAGGAGTGGGCTGGGACTCTGTGGAGTGAAATGTGCAGAAGACAGTGACGCGCTATTGAACTGCATGTCGTTTCCGACTGACATTTTCTTGTAACTCACCTGCTGCTTTAACTCCATTCTCTACTACCTGACCAGCAGGTGTGTCTCTGCTGTGTCAGGAGATCATCTAAACTGCAAAGGTGCTTCAGATGTTAACGCAACGAAAGGAAAGCAGGTCCATGCAGAGAACTGAGGCCAGTGGAGAGAAGACAGTAAGAAAACCAAAATCCTCGCCGTCGCCCCTGGAGACAGCTGGGCAAAGAGGCCCACGAAGGGGCTAGGAAACGTGTCCAAAGGCAGACAAGTGAGCCGAGTCAGACCACCACACTTCAAGGCCAGTTAACATCCCAACACGAGTGTTACGTCCGCACCAGTGTGCACATATTACAACATCAAAAAGAGGCAAATTCTAAATGTCATTACCACTGTGACAAAATCCTTCAGGGAAGGAATTCAGGTCAAAACTCCCTGCATTCTTTTAAGGGTAAAGCATGACTAAAGTGGGAAGACAAGTCCAGGCTGCTGGTCTTGTAGAGAATGCAGCGCACGCGTCAGGCGGGCCACGCAACCGCAGGTCATGTCGTCAAGAGCTCTGGAAGGCGCTGGGGACACATGCTTTGCCTTTAACCTACTTTATGATATTTTATACCAAGGCAATATTTTTTTCCAGCTTTTCCCTTCATCTTGAGCAACAAAGTCATTTGGATCAAGTAAAATTGTCTAAAGCATAACCATTTCTATATTTTATACAGGACTAAGACAAACAAGACACACAGTTAACAATCTCACTAAAATAAATATACCATCTATAGAATTCTTCGCCCCAAATGACCAAAGCCTGATTTAGAAGCACACTCCCTCCAATGCTCCTAAATACAGACAAAATGAACAAACTGTCTTACTGCAACTCCATCTGGGGAAGATACAACTTTATTGTCAGGAATTACTAATCTGATGCTCGATAAAAATTAAGTAGAAGCTACTGACAGTACACGGATATACTGATACAAGATATATTTACCCCACATTAAGATTCTTCCAAAATTCTATTAAAAACTTGTTTCTGCCGTAAGTTGTTGGAACTTTTATCGTTTGTAAACATCCTGGATTTACATCCAGGCGCGGTGAACTTGAGCGTCAGCGCTTCTGAAATACAGATGAATTCCCATTCCTCCCACACGACAGAGAGGACGATAGATGTCTCTGCTGATGCCCACCAATCTCCAGTGCTTAACTACACCTGAAGGCTTTTTCTTTAGACACCAGTACTCAATCCTAATTTTAAATCAACGACTTGGGCCATCATTTTGTCATGGCTGACCTTCAAAAGGCAACAATTTCTCTAACGATGGCTCGTCTTCTTTAGGCACAGTTACCATTCATCATAACCAATTTCCATCCATCAGCAACGTCCAACAGCAGGGTGTGTGACACCCTGGGGACCTCTGTGTGTGCGAGCCTGTGGAAGCTCCCAGAGAGGTGGAGCTGTGTTCTCCTGAGTAGCACCCTTCAAAAACTGTGGTCTCACTTTTAAAAACCTTCACCAAAAAAATTCTTCTGAAAAGAAATCAAAGTCAGCACTTTGGCATTATTCTATTGCTCACAAAATCATGCTGTTAAAATATAGCTTAGTGGTATGATATATTCCTAAACTGCCTCAGAATTAAATGTATTTGTCATAAATTAACATTTCAATCAAAACATAGACAAAAATCTTCCCAAGTTCCTAAATCTTCACCCTTCCTATTAGCTTTTTTCTATCTAATCAGGTATTCACAGCTACCTAATTTTGATAGTTTTGCATCATCGCTGTTGCATAATTTTTCAAGTAATGTCCATACATTCAGAACAATTCCATTAGAAATGCTGTTTACTGACTTTCTTAAAACATTTTTCACTTATTTTACCCACTTCAACTGATAAGTTCAAAATACACTAGGCATTCTATTTTCCACCTTCCTTTATTTGCAACATTGGGCATTACCTAACACATTTAATTTAATTTAAATTAATTTAAATGTAAATTAATTACCTAATACATTTAATCCTAACATGATATCTGAAGAAAGCCCTCCTGCTAGTGATGCTTAAGTCCAGTCCACCAGGCTGACTCAGAGAAGTATATTTTTATTATTAACACTAGAGGCATTATATGAAGAGAATGTGAAAGCTTTCCAAAGACAACCTTGCCACTACAGTCAAATAAATTTAATTACCAAAAATCCTTTTCTAAAATTGCATTAAAATAATCATACAGACATCTAGAATATCGCAGAAACTTTATTTGAATTTCAAAACTATGAATAAATTATACAGTATAACATTAGCACTTGTGATACACAATAAAATTGATAAAAATTTCTAAGTAAAGTTTTACCTACTGAGTTAGAGGTACACAACGTAGGTAAATACATTTTTAGGTGCACAATGAATTTTCTAGTCTTACTGTTCACAACATACAATACGCTGATATATCCATGTTCAATTAAAAAGATTCTAAAATAAAAGCCCACTATACTAATTTCACAGACCAAGCAAACATAATCCCCAGAATATAAGAACTCTAAATTAAAGATTGTTTTAGTGCTTTTTCTTTTTAAAAATGAGTAAGAAGATTATAAAGTTATAAAATATTTACTGATCAAAAATAAGTTATAGAAAAACTAATTCAGAGGAAAAAATTCATAGATTCTTTTAATAATATTTTAATACCCAGACTCTAAAATATTTAAGCATGCTTAAAAGCTGAGAGAAGAAGTTGACATTGGATTTTATGGTCTTGCTTTCATTAAAAAGTATTGGGGAAAAACTGTCTTCAAAGTCTCCTTATTTTTTTAATAATTAAAAGATGAAAGAAAATCAAGGTAACTATGGTATTTTGAAATGATCCTTGAGAAAGTAACAGCCAAGTGAAAGCTATTAAACAACGAATCCAAGCACTTGGGAAGTCCAATCCTGTTATTAAGGATTCAAAAACTGCAATTTAAGGAAATTGTTTTTTCTCTCATTTGTTATATTTTTGCCAGCTGATCTTTTTAACTATGTTTAAGGTATTTCTTCTCAGGCCAACAGAAGTGACTAAAATTCAGATCTAAACACCCTCCCACTGGACAACTGTCCTGCGGAAAGTTTCACACAATGAAAGTAACATTCATCTGAAAGAAGTAAAAGTAACCATATAAAAATATAAAACTAAGATTTATTAAGGAAAAGTTTTCTACAATTTTAAAATGCAGTTCTTCAGAAAACATAGGCATATTAAAGAAAATAATGATGTCCAATCAAAGAATTAAAATACACAAAGAAAATTAGTTTTTAATTTTTTAAATAGTGACAATTCAACCAGGGAAAAATACTTGCTATGGGAAAACTGAAAACCACTCAAAAATATACATAGATCACAATAAATTCCAGATGAATAATATATTTAAAAAAACTTAAAGGGATCAGTTGTACAGCGAAGGAGAGAACTGGCAGGTTAGCGGTGAGCTTAAGGAAGTATAGGCTTCTAATGACACTGATCTGAAATAATGTCACAACGGGGGCGCTGCGCTGCAGGTGAAGTGCGACAAAGAAACAGCCGGGAAGGCAGACAGCAAGGGCCGCGCTGCATTAGAGCTGGCGGGTGCAGAAGGCGCCTCTGGACACCCTGCCCAGCGCACTGAGGAGGTGCGGTCAGCCCGCAGATGTCGGGGGGAGCGCGCTCAGAGAAAAGGGGAAAAGGCACAGGCACGCACTCGGGTGGCTGGGGTGCCGGGTCTGAAACAACCAGCGTCACCGAGGCCGAGGCCGGAACAGAAGGATGGAGCCGCTGGCCGGTGAGGTCCCAGGGGGGTCAGGATCAAGCTCAGCTAGAGCCCCCGCTCTGAGCCCAGCCAGAAGGAAAGAGGCAGTGGGAGGAGGAGTTGGAGCCGCCAGTGAGGTGATGACGTTAACGAGGTCTCCAGAGCAACAGTCTGGGGATGCAGAGCAGCGTGGGTGCCACCAGGACCCCCAGATCCAGGGAGGGAAGGCCCCGCCTCGGCTGCTAGTGGTCACAGGGAGAGGCACTCCGGGGGTCCGCCCGCGCATGCACGCACACACACACCTGGACGACTATGACGCAGTGTGGAAATGATGGTCACAGAACACAGTTCAGCTCTTACAAAAACGGAAAAGTAGAGAAAAAGCAACAAATGTTCAGAGAAGAAAGAGGTAGTGAGACAGGAAAATAAAAAGTAAGTCCAAAATGCCCTAAGCACGGTCAGAAAGAAATGTCAAAAATAAACACTTCCAGCTCAATACACAGATAAAGGACAAATCTTCCTACTGTATGCAAAGCACCTCTGCTGTGAGAGAGCATGCACCAGAGAGTGAAAAAAAGACTGACACCCCAATCTGGAAAACCAGCAAGAGAGCAAGACAGTTCACGCAAAAGAAAACAAGTCAGTCCAGAACTGAAAGCATCTTCATCTCACTCAAAATCAGAGTTATCTATTTGCAAAATAACAACAACAAAAAAACCTCAATACGTACACATTTGCGTGTGCATCTTTGCAAACTGTAAGTGACTCAGCAACTACGATTCTAGGAATTCAGCTGATAAATGTCCACACATAATATAGTCCATCTTTGCTATATTTGAGCAAGTTATGAGATGAACTACATAGCTCTTTAAAGCCATATTTTATCGTTGAGCTAATCGATTTTACAGAGCACACCCTGTGCAAAGCCCTTGACAGATGCTGGGCACGCTACTGTGGGAAAGACAATTCCCACTTCTACCAACCTACCATGACGGTGGAAAGTGATAAACCTCTAGACAAGTTTTATGTACACACAAACATTTATGTACCTTACAGACAGGCTCTTAAACTCACAAACACTTTAAACCGTATTACGGAAACCACGCACGGCCCCTAGATCTCTGCTTGAAAATTCGGTTGCAACAGAAAGTTACTCTAAGGACAAATTTTGTTGCACCCCAAGACTGAAGGCTCCATTCCTCCTACAGACTCCTCATTTAAGACACGGTCACGTCACGGCAGGAAGCCGGTGCTGCTCTGAGCCACAAAGCACTCTTTCCCGTAATACATGAACGATATTTATAAATAAAGCGTCTGCCAGTGTAAAATGCCGATGCTAACACTTACCTGTCTAAGAAGTAATTCTAGAAGCCAGCGGAGCAGCTCCACTGACGAATTCTTTCTCTGGTCCTTCAGTAACTTGTTTAAAAAATGGATGATATCTATTAGCAGTTTCTCGTCTTCAGTGCAAGCAGGAAGCACCTGTAAAAACCTGCAAAGAGAAGGCGGTGATCCTAAGGGGTTGCACTGGTCAGTATTCACCAGTTGGCGGAGGAGTGGCGGGCTGACACGTGGACAGTTTCCGTTGTGGAAACGTCGCCGACACAGGCTCCCAGGTGAGAGCTGTGGACAGACATCCCGGAGCACGCAGTTCGGCATGTCCACGACAGAGAGGAGAGTGGAAAGGGACCTCGAGGGCACAGGTAACAGCGGACATAAGAGAATTAAGAAGCAGTGACTCCTGAATAACCATCTTTATTTTTCAGATAACTCAGCTAATTCACTGTTTCTATCATTTCATCTGTAAGGACGGCTGGACTTGCAAAACTCCTGACAACTGAACCGCTGCCTCCCCAGGGCAGCCCTGGCTCCAGCCCACAGGGAAGCCACAGCGGGTACCCAAACTGGGAGGCGAGAGGAGGGGAGCTCACCTCTCGGAAGGTCATGGGCCGCTCGTTCTGGAAACGCGCAGCGTCAGTACGTCACCAATCTTACATGGAGACTGCCCGCCGGTGTCGCCACCTACAAGCTCCCCAGTCTTCCCGCCTCTAAGGCCGCACCTGCCATCACCAAACCCGCTCCACCCCCCAGCGAGCAGAGGCCCCCACATGGACCAACTTCACCCAATTCCAAGTACAAAGAAAATGAGAGCACGGCTGTGAGGCCAAGAGAAACGGAACAGCTCCTGGCACAGGGAGCCTGCTCATCCGCCCGTCGGCGCGCTCACCTGTTCAGGGCAGTGTGCCACGCCAGGGACTGCAAGGTGACCCCACACAGGCCAGTGGCCCCCTTGAAGGACAGTCTGTCATTCAGGAGGTAGAAACTCATCCTGGTGACAGCGGCCCTCACCTCCCTGTGGGCCGTGGCCTGCACGGTGGAGCGGAGACAGTCCTGCAGGCCACTTGTCGTGTGGGTCACCCTCAGGGTGAGGCTGTCCTCGGCGGATAGCTTCAACAGGTCTGAAAATCTCAACACAGAGAGAGCAATGTCAAGCTCCCTACGTAAAAGCTCACACTTCTTTTTATTATAAACTCTCTCACCAAATTCCATTTTATCGTCTTTCTTTAAAATTAAAGGTAGGCACATAACGAAAAGATAGTCTGATGTCTACCTGTCAAGATTAGGGTTTTCCAGGAGCAAACAGGTGTTTAGATTGACTGCTTGCTGTTTACAGAAATACAAAGCCCTTTCACTCAAAGGAGAAAGAGCTGAGACTCAAAAGCGAGCCCCGTCACCACAGCAAGGACGAGACAAGGTCATACACCTGCCTGTGGAGCTCTGACTCCCTCCAGAGCACGGCTCCTCGTGGTTTCTACGTTATCGGCTCCCCAAACTTCAGATCATCTCTGCAACAGCTCAGGGCGCAGTGCATTTCATGGAAATCTCCTTGTGAGACCATTTGTTAAAAAGCAACGAGCACACGCAATCTTTGAAACAAGTGAAAACCCTATTCTGCAATGAAAAGGCGGACTGGACGGTAAGTAAAAATGCTACTGATCTAAAGGGAAAACAACGCCTTGAATGACTGACGATGGTAGTTAAGTGTCAACGCCTTTTGAACGAAAAGTAACTGCTTACTCCGGGACTTCGGTGTCAGAGCTCATCTGCTTCAGCAGGTTATCGCTCCCGTGATACCAGGCCAGATTCCAGGCCATCCTCAGCATGTCCGAGACCGGCTTCAGGGCCAGGCAGTCAGCAGACAACGGCACGACCACGGAGGAAGGGCTCACGGCATGGTGGCCAGGCACGCGCACTGGCAGGTGATACCTGAAGAAAACGCACACAAACCGCGAGCGGCCCTTAAACTCCTACGCACTACTCGGAGGAGCCTCAGGGAGGGCTGGACCGACCTCCACTCCCACGCCGGCTGGGAACCGCGACCGTGCACAGTGCACTGCGGTGCTCCTCCGCCACCCCCTAAGTGCCCTAACACACCCTGCACACTTTTCTCGCGACCTGCCACATTCCGCCAGCTGCGCCAGCTGCTGGAAGGCATGGCTGATGCCCCTGGGAGCTGAGGTCCTGGCCGCAGGGAGCCCCGTGGGAAAGGTCTCCGCGGAGGCACCAGGGCGACTGCCACCCACGTGCAGTCAGCTGCCTGTGCGGCGCCGCAGCCCCACTGCACAGTCGTCGAGACGAGTCCTTTAGAGGCGAAAGCAAGCGCCCGCGCTCGCGGGCATCACTAGGTGACCGCTCGGTAAGCCACGAACGCTGCCCACTCCCCGGAGTGTCTGGGCTCCCTTTCCGTGTCCTACACCTGCGACTCGCCTTCAGCGGTACCATCCTGACGTCTCTCACAGATCAGCTTCGTCTGCTGACGAGCTTTCAGCAAATGTCAGCGGGCCCCCCGGCGTCCTGTGGCTCAACATTCACTGATGAGAAAAACCACCCCAGCTAACGCTGCAGGGACCAGCTGCCACGACGTCACGTCCTGCCGGACGTCCACGTGCCGCAGGACCCACTGAGGACGCTGAGTGAGGACGGACAGCCTGCCCTGGAGACTGTGACTCAGCTGAGACCCGAGGCTCCGCGTGGCGCGCGGGGCAGCTCCCACGAGCCGTGCTGCCGCTGCAGGAGCGCACGGTGCGCTCTCAGGTCTCTGTGCGACGCGGGGACCTCTGGTGCTCTGGGCCACCGTCAGCCGGCTGTGGTGCGCATCTCACGTGGAACACCGAGGGGGGAGGCCACACGCAGTGCCGCGAGGGCACGGGAGCTGGAAGGCCCCAGGGAGACTGGCCGGCAGCAGCCACGAGAGCTCAGCAGAGAAGTGCCCTCCGACCAAATGCGGGCAAGGGTGTTCTCAGCGGTCATCGATTCCTAGCAGTCGGCTGTCACATGTCCTTCGCATACACACGGGACAGGGCTTTGGGCCCTGAGCAGACGGGGCCGGGGACAACTTAACTGTCTCTGCTGACCTGCGTTTCAGACGCCCTGGTTATGAAAAACGGGACCACGCGGGCGGTGGGAACTCGAAAGCAAACGGAGTGCGGCGTCGGCCTACTAACAGCCTGAGAGGAAAGCAAGCAAACGCCCGTCGGTGACAAGCTGACACGCGGCTACATGAACCGCAGAGGGTGACCGGTGGCGGGCACGAGCTGGCTCCCCTCGGGAAGCGACACAAAGGACCCGTCCACCTTGAGCAGAGGAAGACAAATACTAAACACACCGCATTCTAGGAAGTTCAAAACCAGCACAAACAACAGATAGTAACCAAACAGAATTTTGTTTTGGTGAAAGGAAAGGTGCCAGCAGGAAGAGAGGAGGAAGAGGCATTTCACTGATTTCACTTAGTGGCTCGTTTTGGCTGCTTGTTCAGCCCTGGATCTTGAACAAGGGACCTTGGGATGTATGGGGACCTCAGCCGGTGACTAAACTGCTGGCCACCAGGGCGCACCACAGAGCTGCCTTTGTCAGGTGCTAGAAGGTAAAGAGGAAGCAAGAAAGGAGGTTCTGATACTTTCCATCCCAATATGCACATCAGCTGCATGGGTGTTTGCTGTGCAAAACTCATCGACTAACCCTTGTGACTTGTATACACCGCTGCACTTTAATAAAAACAACTCACTTTTTTAAAACTCTCAAGAGACAAGAAAACCAAATGCAATTCATGACCTTCATTGGATCTTGAATTCTAAAAATCTGTAACAGACATTCAGAGTATAATTGGAAAAATCAGATCACGTTAGAGATTTATTTTACATTCTCTTCGATGTGATCATGCACTATACAGGGGTTACATAGAGAATGTCCTTAACCTGGGGTAATACATGATGGAGTCATTAGGAGGAGTGTAAAATTATGTCTGAAACGTATTTTCAAAGTTACTTCAAGCAGAAAAATGAGGGAGAAGGAAAAGACAGACCAGAAGGAGGAGGCAGGGAGGGAGAGAGAAAAGACTCCTAAGGGCAGGCAGGTGTTCACCGACAGTGCTTTTGACTTTTCTATCGACTTGAACACTTAACTTGCCAAAGCAGCACCTGGAGGGAACACTAAAGCATCACAAATTGTGAGCTCTAAATGCAAAATGAAATGAAAATCACAAAGGCAAAATGAAAACCACGTGAAATTAGATTTTGATTCCCTTTCTCTAATAATATTTGACCCCTCAAGAAAATTAAAGAAATATAGCCTTTACCTTCTCAAAACTGACACAGGCAAACTAAAGACTGATGGCGAAGGAGGTTTACTGGAAGGAGCAATAGACCTATTTCACAAAAGAAAAAGAAAGAACTTTGTGAGGTTATTGTTTTGTCCCACAAATATGGCTTACTTCACTTCTCTGGTTGGAATTCAAATCAGGAGTTGCAATGATCAGGAGTTTTCATCACAAGAATGTTTATTTCCTTTTCCTTCTTTTTTTTTTAGTGTCTTTGAGAAGATGGATGTTAGCTGAACCTACTGTAATCATTCATAATATATGTAAATCAAGTCACCATGCTGTATGCCCTTAATTTATACAGTGATGTATGTCAATTATTTCTCATTAAAAATGGGGAAAAAATAAAAGAATATGAAACAATATAAAAGAGGACTTGTAATTGGTTCTGTCATTAAGAGTAGTTACAGCATGTTTGCAACTACATGAATTTGCTTAGGAAGAGTTAGTTTTGCTTTTCTTTAGGATACTCACAGAAAGATTCACATAATGCAGGTGAGTATCACCCTCCCACTGAATGTTCAAGGTCAGTGTCAATCAGGTATAATTCTAAACCTCTTTCCAAAGGTATTTTTAATAAAATCTTTAAAAAACAACAACATAGAAAATTCAGAGTCTATACTATATAATGTATTGAGGACAAAAATTGCAGAGTCACTTATAAATATTACTGAGTAATGTTCACAAGTAAAATATCAGGGTAACTTTGGAGTCAAAGGGTTTTTTCACACTTTACTCAGACAAGAATCATACCAGGTGTGTCTACATGGAAGGTAAACTCCTGAGTCAGAGATGTCCACGCACTGCTCTATGAGGACATCAAACACTGCAGCCATGTCACTAAACAGTTAAAATTCTTACGCTCACCACATATCCATTCTTGATACTTCATCAAATAACAGAAGACAAAACAGTGCTCCAGCTTCAGCAACCACAGCAGAATCTTCATAAAATATCAAGGAGACTGAAAAATAAGAAGAAGTGCCACTTAATGAAATGTTTTCACATCTACAAAGGAGACACCGCCAATTTCAAGTATCTCGCGTGACAGGAAGAGCTGCCGGTTTTGGAGGAATGCACTCTCAGTCCAGAAAACCTGCATCACCGACGGCCAGTGCGCCTGAGCCAGCGGCGCTGAGAACAGTTCCTGCGCCGCGAGTCCGTGTGGGCGCCAGCGCCACACCTGCGGGCCACGCAAGACCGGCCCTCTGTGCGGTTGCAGTCAGAGCAGCAGCACGAGCCACTTTGGGGAGTTCCTGCCACGTCCACGAGCTTTCACCAGCTTGGTCATGAAAGACACGCCCATGTAACGATTTTGTCCTTTTTTACAATAAACAGATAATCCGAGAACTCGGCGGGTGGGGGAAGGGTGGCGGGGCCCAGGGGACATGGTGAGAACACCTGATGTGGTGGAGGGCAGGGTGTGGACACAGGTCCGAGGAACGGGGGAAACTGCACTTACGGGGAACCTACACGAGTTAATTTTCATTTGGAAAACAAATGTACTGCAACGAAACACTAGGAAACGTTTCTGCTGTTTCGTGCTGGTGCTGTTCTGGGTTTTGTGTCTTATTACAAGATCATGGAAATGGACAGGACCCCAAACTAACAGACAGGACACTCGCACCAGCGCCTGCTATTAGTTACGTGGCCGGGTCAACTGCTCTCATGTGAGGACGGCCCAGGGCTATGTCCTCAGTGCCTGAAGTCTGCAAAGTTCCAAGAGGCCTGGTGCCTGCTCCTGTCACCCAGGAATGACAACAATACAGTCAGCGAACCCAGGATGCAGAGATGAGAAAGAAGCTGTTTTTGCTTTTTTTAAAGGAACAGTATAGGAGGAATGAAGGCGAGCAGGCAGGCAGGAAGAGAGGAGCAAATAGGAGCACTTCTTTAGTTTATGTTAACTGTTCATCTCAAATCTGAGTCCTTGGGATGTTTGTGGACTGTGTCTAGTGGCCTCATCTGCTACACCACCAGGTTATGCTAAGAAGTAAGTTTTGAAACAAGGTATTTTTCCTAACTACAAGAAAGGGAAAACATCATAATGCAATTGGCATGATTAAAAATAGTAATGAACTAAAAAAGAAGCAGAGATATATGTAAGAATTTATAATAAAGTAGATCATTCATATCAGTAAAAACGGAATGAGCCAGGATATTTCCAACTATCTAGAAAATTACTGTAATACAACTGCCTAAAATATTAAAAAAAAAAAAAAAATAGATTTAGGTCTGTACCTTGTCCTATGAGCCAAAATCAATTCGGGATTAAGATCTAAAATTTTTAAACACTATAAATGTATTAGGAGAAAATACAGATGCATATTTGGAATTTCAGATTTGGAGTTCAAAAAGGCTCTCTTTTTAGAAAATAATGAAAGTTCCTCAGCAGAAAAGTTTTATTTCCATAAAATACTTAAGGTTAAAGATATAATAAAAAATACATTAAAGACAGGAAGGTTGGAAAAAAAATGTGAGCCTGAAATCAAATAAAGGTTTATTTTTATTTTATATAAAGAAATTCTACAAGTCACTAAAAAGAAATTACATGCAACAGAAAAACAGACAACAGATAGTATAAAAACATAACTATATAATAAACACATGAAAAGGTAAATGTACTAGAAACAAAAGAAATAAAAAATGATGATACATCATTCTACCAATAAGATTAAAGAACAAAAATGAAGCATTTTTAAAGAAGAAAGAAAAGGAAGGCGTACTTTATTGGTTCCTTATTTTTGGTGGATTCCCCAGCACAGGCTGCAAACCCAGGTCCTTGGGCTTTACAAGGCTCACACTCCAGTCTCTAGCTTAGCGCCGGAGCCACTGGGGTGCACTAAGAAAATGTTTAAATGAGATACATTTGGTGTTTACAAAGTTGCAGTGACAATAAGTAATTTTAAACACTTAGTGGGAATGACTTGGAGGGGCGCCTGACCATCATATAAGTCTCGTTGACCCAGAAAATTCCAACTACAGGTAAGAACAAAAGTGACCACACAATGTGATCAACATTCTGCCACAAAGCAACATGCCAACTGAAACTCAGAAACACTGTGCAACAGTTTTTGGTGGTGTCTTTTAAGAAGGCAGACTGATGGAAATACTGTGAAGGTATTCAAGATATATTTTCCATTGAAGAAAAGAAAGCAACATAATACCTAAGAGTAGAGTATGAAAAATACAATAAACCTGTATATAGAAAAGACCATTCCAGACAGTATATGCCAAATAACACCTGGCAATTCTGCTTGACGGAAACTGAGAAAGAAGAGAAAATGAAGAGAAACTTTTAGAATTTCACTTTGTATAGTTCCATGCTGTTTGAATTATTACAGTAAGAACGCAAAAATTTTATAATCATGCAAACAAAAGCAACAAAGTTAGGGAAATCTGGGTTCTTCTCTTATTTCCACCATTATTTGGTTATGATTTGGCCAAGTTGCCGAATCTTTCTAAACCTCGATTTCCTCCCCATAAGATGATGTCATAAATGATCTCTAAGTTAATTTCTAAGGCTAAAATATATAATCCTGTCATGAAGTAAGGTTTATCATTCAAAGCGAAGTGCCTGACAGATTATTTCATATTATATGCTTCAATCTAATCTCTACAAAGCGGACAGAATCACCTTTCTTAAACACACACTCCTGTCTTAGGATCACTTAAGGCTTCTCACTGCTGGGGGTGACACCCCCCAGACCCTGCATGACCTGTCTCCCTGCCCATCCCACCACCCTATTCATCTCCATCTCAAACACCGCTTCTCTCGCATGACCGCGCTCCCTCTACAGGGAAAGCAGCCCTCCTACCTGATACTCCTGTTCATTCCTGACACTCCAGCCTGGATGCCACATTCCCCGGACGCAATGGCCGATGTTTTCCCAACTACTCAGAAACATCCTGCGGCACGAGGAATCCTCCTACTACAGGTATTACTCCAGCGCACGACATGCATCTATTTGTCGGACTCCCCAACTTTATCGTACATTTACCAACTCATGATGATATCCCGGGGGCCTAGAATGGTACCAGCACAGAGTAGCTGCTCGATAAACATTCGGGAAGAATTCGTTTTCCTGGTTGACAGCCTGGATGAAATACTAATTTTCCCTGAAACTAAATCCATTAATGAGAGAGACTGTAATTCATTTCAGACTCATCGAAGCCATTTCCACCAACCCAGATGAGAGAGAGAAAGTGTTAAATATGTAAAGGGAACAGATTGTTGCCTTAAAAAAACACTGCTGAGTCTAGGAGATGCTCATACTTAACTGAATGATTGAATAATACAAATTTTAAACTATTCAAAATGTTGTGAGCCTGAACTCAGAGTCTGTTCAGAAGTTGACCTGGTTTAGACTTTCACCAATGCTACCAAATGAACTGCCCGATTCACTGGGTAAGCAGAAGCCATTAAAAGAAAAGAATATTCTGAAATACAATGAATGTGCTCTAGTCTACAGTCCAGTCTTTTCTGCAGACGAACATCATCTCACTCTTACACGCCCGATGCCCGACAAGGTGAAGCACTGACAGCTGGTCGAGCGGCCCGTGCAGTCTACTTCAAAGCAGCAGCCTACATCTCTAGGAAAGAAAGCAGCATACAATGGTACCCAGCCCTCTCCTAAAAACAGTCAGAGAGAAGAAAATTAGGTGGCAGTTTTCCATCTTAACACATTGCTAAATTACTACCGAACTGAAAGTTTAAAAAAAAAAAAAAAAAAGGAACTTACACCTTACAAAATGCGATCAGTGCTCAGTCACTCAGGAGGCCCGCCTCCCTCCTCGCTGACTGGGCCTGTGCATCCTTAATGCCACTTCAACGACATTATCAGAAATCACAGAGCGGTCCCGGATCTACCGGCATGAGCACGACGAGCCGGGCAGACAAGCAGGAGAGAGGGCGGTGGGACGGGTCACAGGCAGGTGCGCGTCCTCCCGCACAGACAGGTACCTGACCAGCAGCACCAGGTGAAAGAGCAGCCAGGTGGCAGCCTTTCTCGCGCTAAGGCGACTCAGCAACGGGGTTGCCAGTTAGCAGACGGATTTCACTCACCTCGGAGGAGCAGGGTGAGCAGCGAAGGCTGCTGAGAGAGAGCAGCGCGCGTGACGGGGTCCACACTCAGCAGCTTCCTCAGGAGCGTGAGGCACGGCTGCACCAAGCCTTCCAGAGCCTGGCAGGACGGAAAACACAGCTGTGTCACTGCCATCACCTCTGAGGGGAGGCACAATATGCTGCCGCAGTCTCTTGCTCAAACTACAGCTTTGTCATGAAAACGCTGAGGAACTGAAGTGCTAACAACATGAAGAATGCGGCTAAACTCCGTTTCCAATCCGATAAATAAAAACACCAATCAGGAAAAGTGTGTCTAATATACATTAGTCTTACCTCGCCATCCTGACCCACACAGTCATTTAAATATTCAAGTATCTTGTCAATTAAGCATAGCTTTTTCACCACAGCATGCATTTTAATATCTGCAGACAAAAACAATAGTTACTAAAAGTTAAGAACATTTTCTGTAGCTTTAAAAACATCAAACAGATATCCACACAACTTTCAAAGTATTAAAAAGTTATACACCTGGTGCTGAAAAATCGAGGCTGAAACTTTAAACTTTGACTTTCTACGTATCTGAACAATTTGAAAATGTTCCAGTAACAAGCATAACTTCTGTAATGTCAAAAAACAAAAACTCTCAGAGAAGAACAACTAGTTCACCTCTGAAAAGCACTAGAATTTTACATGTACAAATGAGTCCTTTTATTACATGGCAAGTTATTTTATTTATATCATGTGTTGACAATTCTTCTCTTGTCCAATTCTACCACGTCAAAATGCTTAGAATTTTCCACAAGCTAAGGTATAAAAAAAAGACTTGCAAAACAATCATTTTTCTATGAATAAAAGGTTTCTAACCTCAAACTACTGATAGCAAGTGTAAAGGCAGAGAAAGTAACAGACTCTAAGCTTCAAAGCCTATGACCCCTTTTCAACAAGTGTGTGCACGCAGCTGTGGGCCGAATGCTCATCCCCCATCTCCACGGTGGGAGCGAGGGGGCAGCCCCAGGAGATGACGAGGGCATGAAGGCGGAACCCTTGGGAGTGGCCAGAGAAGAGGCCCCGAGAGCGTCCTTGCGCCTCCAGAGACACAGGGAGAGGACAGCCGTCTAGAAACGAGAAGAGGTCCTTGGCGCTGGACTGTTGGGACACTGAGCTTAGACTTCCGGCCTCCAGACCTGCCGGAAGTGACCTTCTGGTGTCTGTCTCTAAGCCACTCAGTCTAGGCTACTCTGTTAGAGCAGCTGGAAGGGACTAACACACACACACACACACACACACACACACACACACACACGATACTGCAATCAACACAAGTTGCTTCTAGGTGACTTCACAATTTGCAAATTTTCCTGTATTCTCATGAGAAAAACACAAATACTGACATTGAATTAGCAGTTGGCACTATAACTACCTTTAGCTGCTATTTAAAAAACCAGTTGGAGTCCCTTCCAACACAGTGCACACCAAGATAATAAGCGATAGTTTCAAAAGTCAACAGTGCTAGAAGAACAATATCAAAAAGCTTGTCTATTTTCTTATTAACCAAGGTCTCCGCGTTTCTTACAACCTTATTTTCTGCCGTCTGTATTGTTACCAAAACCACAAATATGCTGAACGTGTTCTTTCAACTCCCTCTGTAATCGTGGTCTCCTCTGGCAGGGCAGCAATACCCACCACATACCATCTCCCAAGATGGGAAAATTCTTTTTAAACTAACCAAAGTATGGAACGATGATATAACACATACAACACTATAATATCTACAAATAAAGCTAACCAGATCTGTCTAGTCATTTTTTTAAATAAATTTTAAAGAAAACTGAGTTTATAGGGCATTATTGTATTTTACCTACCCACAAAATACTGTTTTATTACTTTAAAACAGATGGAATAAACTGAAGACATCATGAACGAGGTAAATGGAGAAACAATTTACTGCTATAACATTAATATTTTAGAAATGATGCAGACAAATGACATTTCACAGGTCAAATGAAGATCATGCAGCTCAGTCAGCAAACCGTCGAGAACTAGACAGTAGATCTGCCACGTCTTTACTGCAAGTTCTTTCTTTTTTTTGAAAAACTGTTGAAAAACCATTCCTAATGGAGAACTGTATATGTGTGTATATATATGTAACGGCAGTCCCCAGGGAAGAGCTGACCCACAGCCGGACCTGCACTCCGAGACGCACAGGCCAGTTTTCCGCGACGCGCATGGTTTCTTCTGAAGACGTTAAAATTACCTTGCATGATCACAGCTAGCTGTTCTGCAGCTGACTTTCTCAAAACAAGATCAACAGCATTTGAGGTAAAGATTTCATACACTTTTTCAACTGTCTCCAACTGAAAACAAAACAAAATTTTTTCCATTTACTTTTAGTTCTCCAGTAAAATGTTATCACTCACACCAGCAGAACAAAAGCTCAAACCTGCTCAAAGCTACGCGCGACACTGCTCTATAGACATGTAAACATCATACAGGGCAGCACCTATAACACGGGGCCATCAATCAATAAACCTCTCCTCCTCCCTCTTCGCATCTTCTGTGTGTCACTCATAACCTGTTAGCCACCTTAGAATGTCATGGAAAACACCCAAGTTACAAACGCTCGACGGCAGCAGCAGAAAGGCTGGAAACATGTGACTCGGGATTTCGGTGGCTCCCAGGTGCTAGCGCTGAACGTTCCCCTCCTAAGCTCCCACCTAGAGACCCTGAGGCACAGGACTCCGGGACCTGCTGCCCCACCCTCCACAAAGCCACCCACACAGTGTGCCTGTCACTTCATGGCAGGACAGACCCTGAGGTGACAACAGAAAAGGGAGCGGGAGGGACAAGTCCATTCTCCCACCCACGATCTGGAAGCCACACACGGACGGTCCACCTTCCTCCCGACCACACATGGTCACCAGACAGACCACTGGAGGTTCAGCACTCAGGAGACACAATGTGTGGCCACTGAAGAGTCTCCATCCTCCTGCCCGGGCTGCGAGATGAGCCCAAGCTTAGGTGAGAAGAACAGAGTTGGTCTCCGCACGAAAGAACCCTTGGGGTTCCATGCTCTCGAAGGAACTGCTACTGGCTTGGGGCTGGTCTCAACGCAGACCTGAGACAGCACACAGGGAGGCCTAGGAGAAGCTAAAAAAAAGGGACGAAGCCGAGAAAAGGACAGATGTGTCCTGTCCTAACTCCCCATCAATCCAGGACAGTTGGGGTGCCGCCTGCATAAATCCCCAGAAATGGGCGAGTCCCCTCTGAGAGCATGGAAGGGGTCAAACATTTAGAACGGGGATGAACGAGGAAACCTCAGAAGCACTGAAACGTTTCAGAGAAACTGCCTTTCCCAGATTTTTTACCTCTTGTAACAGAGAGGCTGAAAACTTTTGTCACAGGTACTTTTCATTTTGCCATTATAGACAATTTCTAACATAAGAATGACGAATTCCCGAGAGATTTTTGATCAGTGATAACGTGATTTTTGTTGTTTTGCTTTTCTTTTTTGTGATCATAAAATTTCCACTAGATTAGCCTTTGTTATATTTAATGGATTATTCAAATTAATTTACCTGAGATGTGTGTACACGCTAAGTGAAAAGGGACATAATATCTGGTAGATGTTACCTTCGGAAATAGCAATAAGTACACTCAGAAGCCAGATGCAGCCAGAGCAGAATCTCAAACCTGCACATATCGCCACGCTGGAAACCACCACTTCTCTCCCTCTGGTGCACACCACACACTGAAAATGTCACAGGAATATATCCCGCACCACACGGCCACATAGCAGTGGAGTCATATAGTCACCTTAATGATCACTTCTCTTCTGTCATCCAACTTGAGCTCAACAGGCTTTTTCGCAATAAATAAATTGGTAACTCTGGCGAGAACCCGGGCATCTATGAAAGGGCGCCTCGTGTCTGCGCCTTCTTCTCTTGACAGATGGCACCCTAGGAGCGTCACCGCCAGTGCGCGGACCCTGAGGAACAAAGAGCCCGTCAGCACTCTGTCTGTCACACACATGTCTGTACCCACCATCACCAGCCATGTTCACACTGACACTGGTGACAGAGTTCCCCTTCTGGTAAAGACACAGACGTGACACCACAACTCTTCTTTAAATGTCGTGTTTGAACATCAACACCGGAAGGAAAGAGTCGTCATTAATTACTGATGAGAGATCAGACTCACTGAGACTCAACATCAGTCAATGAATTAATCTGCAAATCACATTCCGAACTCCAAACGTCACGCCTCCTTCCTCTGCATCGAACCACGAAACTAACCAGACGCGGAGCAAGCCCAGACATGAGGCGGCCCGGCCAGAGGAGGAGTCACCGAATGAGACTCCTCTTACAGAAAAGGCCAGATTCCTCCCAAACAGGAAAATGCGACTCCGTCTGAGTCCCATCAAACTCGGTTTTCTCTGGGACGGATCGGGGTTGAGGCCTGCTGAGTGCGACGTCAGGGCGGGCGGGCAGAGCTCAGGAGTGGGCACCACGAGACAAGGCAGCGGAACGCAGCAGGGGCAACGAGCGGACAGCGGGCAGTGAGCTGGGAGCTGGGTGAAGCCAGCGCTGGCCTCTCCTGACGCGCCGTTGAAGCGCTGGCCGCGGGCCCGGGTCTAAGTATGTGGAAACCCGCAGATCTGGGGAGGCGGCCCCACCACAGCCGGGCTGGGCCGCCTTGCTGTGTCCCTCTCCACTCATCATGACACTGCTCTTGTGCCACCAGTTTGTCAAGAGCGCTTCTTCCGACGACAGGCCCCATTCTGGGGGCACTGCGGTGGCTGCTGTGGGCTGCTCTGAGGCAGACGGGCTGACGCTCAGTGAGCGAGGGCCATCTAACTGGAGGAGGAGTCAGCTATAACACTATCAACGGAGATCATCTTCGGGGGCTAATATTTACTCCGAGGGGAGGCGAGAGTGGGCACACGCTCCTCTCGTGCCTGCCGCGCCTCGCTGGTTCTTGCATTTCCACATCACTGCTTCAAAATCTCGGACTGTCGCACACTCTAGAGGAGCCCAGAGTAGGGTCTGCAAAGCATTGGCTTCTCTCTTCACTGGTACCGAACTTTAGCATCACTTAGGCCTGGTGTGGAGCCCAGTTACTCTCTACACTTAGTTCTTCTCACGACTTATGTTCTGGACCAACGCATGTCCAAAGCGCTCTGCGAAGTTCTGGGGATGTGAAGACTAGCCCTGGACGGGGCTCCCGTCTAACAGGGAAAGTACAGTCTGGTGGAACGGGGCGGGATTAATCAGATACTGAAAACATCTACAGAATGCGAATTGTTTAAGACTGTGTAATAGAGAGTTAACTGACCCAACAGGTCCGGCCTCGCCCTCAGCAACTAGAGGGCATCGCTGAGCCCTAAGGATGTCCTGCCAGATGCAAGTGTCTGCCAGCCAGGAGACGGGGCCCCCAAAGTGAACAGGAAATAGACCTCGCGGTGCTGTCACCGACCGCGGCAGGCGCACTACAATGGCACACGGGGAAGGTGCCGTGAGGGTCTGCACAGCAGAGCAGCTCAGACGCTCACCTCCACCGCCCTGACTCCCGGCATCGCCCTACGTTCATTCTACACAGGCACTTGGACCATCTCTTCTTTGGATTTTCCTCCTCCTATTCTCCTCATCTTTTCATGATTTCCACCTACTTCCTTTTCAGTCTGCTCATGTGCTTACATGTTACCCTGATGCAAGCCCTGGGAAAAGAAAACTGCGTGTGGTCAGAGGAACGCCTGGTCCTCTGTGTTCTTCATCACTGCTTGTCCAGCTCGACGCTAAGCTTTTCTCTTCTCAGTGAGGAAAAGGGAGAGAGGAGGGAAAATCTGTCCACGCTAGCCGGGGAGAGAGGGAGAGAGAGGGGGAGAGAAAGAGGCCTCCTGCTTCACTGAAAAGAGAGGAAGATGACGAGGCATTTCTGCTGCCTTTCTTTGGGTTAAAACACTTAAGACTACAGGTGGAGAAAGGTCACTTTGCTTCCCAAGCTCGAGGCCAAGCCAAACAAGACGAAAATCTGCCTACTCTGCTGCACAGCTAAGTGGCCTGCTGCGCTTTCACGACAAACGCATCGTCAGGACCGTGTGTGGTGACCACCTCCAACGAGACAGGGCGGGCACTGCTCTGGGCTGTCAAGGCCACGGCACGAGCAGAGGCTGAGGGCGGCAGGACAGAGCACCCGAGCTGACAAGGACAAGGGGCTGGAAACGGGTGCTGAGTCTCGGACAGCGTCCCAACCCGCTTGTACCTGTTTAGCGTCACGCATCCTTCCCTGTCCCCTCACCCCTCCTCGGTGCCATCGGCAGCCCCTGCCCCAGCCCGGCTCCCGGCACTCACGACGGCTTTTTCACCAGCAGGAGTCGCAGCGCAGACCGCAGCCTGGGGGTGCCCGGGAGGGCCCCTGGGACGGCCTCGGGGCTCGCCTGGCTGAGGCGCAGGATGCAGCTGCCCAGAGGGTGCCCGGTGTCCGCATGGCCCTGCAGAGTTCACAGAAGAGATCGGCGCTGGGCCTAACTTCTCCGCGGGAGCGAACTCCAAGGCCACGCGCACGTTACTTTCAATTGTGTGCAAGTCACTTAAAATAATCTTCATGAGATAAAAATTGGACGAAAAATTACATTTAAAAACTACCGGGAAACTTTCAGATTCTTAACATTTGTGACTTTTTCTGCTTTCCAGGATTCCAGTCATGACACCTCCCTTTCTCCTCCCACCCGGAGGGACCACTCGCAGACACGACCCAGGGCCTGTTCGTCTCCCATCGCCCACGTGCAGGTGTGCAGGCCCACGGCCCTTGTCTGCCTGGCTTGTTCCAGCCGGCGCGACACGCCGCACCTCACCTCACTCTCCACCTCCCACCTGATGCCCCACGTGAGCCCGGACCGAGCGGTGCTCCCGACGAAGCTCCGCCGGACAGCAGACAGCGCCCGCGTCCTGTCCCGCGTCCTGTCCCGCGTCCTGTCCCGCGTCCCGTCCCTGTCCATGTGCCTCAGCTGCTCTCCACCCCACACACAGGGCAGCGCTGCTGCCCGTGTCCACGTCGCTGGCACCGGCCAGACGAGCGGCATGGGCCCAGGGCCCGCACAGACCTGCAGCACTGGGATGACCGGGCGGAGAGATTCCATGAACTTCTCCCAGGCCGGCGGCGCCATCATCAGTCGTCCCTGCAGCAGGTACGTCAGAACAGCCTTGGCAGCGGCGTTTACCTGCTCCCCACACAGAAAAACCCCACAGAGTGAGGCACTCTCCACCCATCACCTCGCCCACCCGCTCCACTTACGAAATCTGGAAAGGGGCCGCGATCACGTGGCTTCCCTCCAAAGTCCTGTTTCCATGCCCAGGTGGACCTCCGCCCTTAAGGAGCGTCTATCTCGTTTATCTTTAAGAGCCATTTTTCCATTGAAAAAATCTTTCCCTTCATGGAATAACCTACTTACTATAGCCACCATATAGTTAGGTACATCTTAGACGAAAAATGTCATTTCACTTAATATTTTATGAACAAGCACGCTCTGCACTTTGATTCTATTTTCTTTAACATTTCTGTCAGTAACTCCTCAACAGAACCCACACACTGAAGACAAATTTCCTTTCATTTTGTCATCACACTCTCCAGTCATCCTAGAAGAGCACTTTGATTACGCAGAGAATCTAGAGAATTCCAGTAGCCTTTTGTGCTTACAATCAACATGCCATACCTCGTTTTGGGGGTCTTGAAAGCCAAAAGTGATGATTTCATACAGAACTTTGGGGTGAAGTAGAAAGTGGATTCCACTACAAAGCGAAGACACAGGCTGGGTGACATTATGGATACCTAAACATTCCTGTAAAACAAAACAAACAAACAAAAACTTAAAATGAGTGCCACTGATTTCTCCTAAAGAATCTTCATTCTTATATTTATAACTTCATTCCCATTTCAACTTTCGCTTCATTAAAACTCTTCTTTTACTGGTAGAGGATGAAAAGATTCCCGTGCCCAACATGTTTTGATAGATAAAAACTACCACAATGAGATCAGAGTGGCTATTACTAAAAAAGCAGAAATAACAATGGCTGGCGAGCAAGCAGAGAAACTGGAATCATGGGCACCACTGGTCGGGATGGAAAAAATGGTGCAGTCACCACGAAAAAGGACCTCCGTTCCTCAAAAAGCTATCCACAGCATGGATCCAGGAATTCCAGTCCTCGGCATCTAGCCCAAACTCAAGAGCAGGGACTCAAACAGATATCTGTGCAACTATGTTTAAAGAAGCAGTCTGCAATAACCAAAAGGGGTAATGACTCAAATGTCCACCAGATGACAGGACAAACGAGGTCTACGCAGAACAGAACACGTTCGTGCCTTACAAGGAGGTATCGCTTTACACCTGAGAGACCGGCTATTCTCCAAAAGTGGACTAATGTTGGCGAGGATGTGGGAAAAAGGAAACACTTTTACACTGTTGGTTTGAATGCAAATTGGTGGAACCCCTGTGGAGAACAGCTTGGAGATTCCTGAAAAAATTGAAGACGGAAATTCTATATGATCCTGTCATTCTACTTCTGGGCATTTACCCAAAAGATACAAAAACACTCATCCACAGAGATGCATGTACACCCATGTTTCCTGCAGCCCTGTTCACCATAGCTAAGAAATGAAACTACCTAAGTGCCCAACATCAGGTGAATGGATCAAGAAGATGTGCTCCATATACACAGCAGACACTACACAGCCCTCAGAAGAGATGAAACCCTGTCATTTGAATCCACATGGATGGAACTAGAGGGGATGCTGCTCAGTGAAACAAGTCAAAAGAAGAAAGACACCAGATGATGTCACTCACAGGTGGAACGTGAACAGACAAAACAAAGGGACAGATGAAATAAAACCACTTAGGGAATGAAAGAGCTCTGGAGATGGAAAATGGTGACAGCCGCACATGTTATGGTCTCCGGTGCGCTCGAAAAAGGTGGTAATGACCGACACGAGGTGTACATTTTAGCATAACTTTAAAAAGCAACTTGCACTGCTGAGGAACGCACTGGAGCACCACGCACAGGGCACGAGGGCAACGCCTGGGAGCCGAGCCCGGATCAGATCCCCGCCTGGGGAGAAGCAGAGGTGAGGGAAACAACGATGACAGAGTGACCCAGAAAACGAAGCAGCTGCGCATCTGCAGACTGAGGGTGAGGTCAGGACATTCTCAAACGCCTGCACCTTCAGCCGCAGACTGAAAACACTGCAAATCTAACTTCAGGAATAAGCAGACTGAGACTAAATATTCTTCCATGAATAAAAGAGGCAAATTCCAATGAAAGAGAGAGGAGGACTAACTGAGGAGATCCCCAACCCTACCTCTGAAGGCAAGGAATAGGCAGCGAAAACATGGCACGATGAAAGTCACACTTTAAACAGACAAAACAGCAGTAGATATGGTCATAACAGCAATACTACAGCAAACATATGGGACTCTGTCAATGTGGTTATCTGATGGACGAAAGAAAGGAGAAGAGAAAAAAGGAAGCTCAGTGAGAATATTTTTGCTTCTCTGATGAAAAAAGGATTAGAAGCAACAATAGCAAAATGAAATTCATCACGTCTGGACAGTACTCAAGGAATATTAACTACAAGAGGGCCTTCTCTAGAGTATAGAGACACACACCTTTTTAAGTGGTGTCCTGTTCTTTTCAATACTGAAGCAGTTAATATTCTCTGTTACTCTATGCCAAAATATTTTACAATCAAAAAAGATAGAAAATACATTTTGCTTTTAAAACTAAGAAAACAGACCTAAACAGAAATAAAAGCCTAAAACTTTTTTCTATAAATCACTTTTCAAATACCTGGTAAAAGTCAATTTCCTTCCACCCTTAAGTACAAAACATAAATATGATTCTTTAAAAAGAAAAAAAAAAAGGTGCAGGTAAGATTGACAGCAAATCGGTACACAGGCAAGAGAGAGGCGGAAGAAGCAGTCTTAGTAATTTTATGTAGCTGCTCCTCTTGGCTATTCACCATGCCCAGGGCCCGGGATGCAAACCTGGGCCCCGGGACACAAGCAGGCCGGAGCGCAGACTTAACCACAAAGCCACAAGGGCACGCTTAAATGAAATTCCTAATCAAACTTCTAATAGAGCAATTCAACGTTTAGGCTTACTCAGGTAAAGAAATTTAATAGTACAAACTTCTTAGTTAACTAATAATTACCATCTATTTTCACGGTAATAATACTTCTCTCTCACCCAAAAGGTCAAGTAATTTAATTCTGGATCTATAAGAAAATCTGCTGTTAGTTCTCCTAAAAAGTAAACCAAATACAAAGAACAAAGAAACCCACCTTTACAATCTCCAGACAGCAGCAGTAAGTCTCCGCCTTCACCGCCAGCAGAGGGTAAGACAGCATCCGGAGAAGCACCTTCTGACTCTCTCCCTGGAGTAAGGGGCTGGCCTGGGCGGATTTCCAGCTGGAGGAAGGCAGACATCACATCTAAGGCAAGTGCACACTGAACAGAGACTGAATGAAAAGAAGGAGAGCTTTTTCTCACTCCCGTTCCTCCACCTGGGACCTTATTTAACTGACTCAATAGTTGTCCAAGCACAGCGTTATCTTTTTTGAAGCAGAGAATATTCTCTTTAAAGAGTACCAAAACAAAACAAAAACCAAACACATGCACGCACGCACACACAACCTGTCTTTAAAAACCTGTGTTTAGAATGTAAACTAGTACAGTCATTACATACAAAAGAATGTAGCAACCTCAAAAAAAAATTAATGATCCAGCAATCCCATCTCTGGGTAGATACCCAAAGGAAATGAAATCACTCCTTCGAAGAGGTGTCTGTACTGCATGCTAATTGCAGCATCATTCAAAACAGCCAAGATACGGAAATCGTCCACGAGTCCACGGATGGATGAGTGGATAAAGAAAATGGTGGTGTATATGCCCAATGAAATATTATTTGGGCATTAAGAAGAAGGAAATCCTATCATTTCTGACAATATGGATAAACCCGGAGGACATTATGCTGAATGACATAAGCCAGGAGCAGAAAGACAAATACTGCGTGATCACGTGTCCGTGGAATCTGAAAAAAGTTAAACTCATAGAAGCAGAGAACAGAAAAGACTCAGGGTCGAGGAACTGTGGTGTGTTGGTGAAAAGTACAAAGTTTCAGCTACAGGGGCTGAGTCAATTCTAGAGACGTGACATTGTGTATGGTGACTAGAATTGGCAATACTCTGTTGAGTCCTTTGTTAACAGAGCCGTTCTTAAATGTTTGACCACACACACACACACACACACACACACACACACACACACAACTATATAAAGTGAAAATTAACAAATAATAACCCATACTGAACTGTTATTAGTTATCATGGATTATTCTTTTCAAAAGCAATAAAGATACAATGTTCTAAGTAGGAATCTCCTCTGATGTCCTCAAAGAAATTAACCAATACACGGTGCTTTCCAAAAGTCCGAATTATGAAAAGGTAGGAAATGATAAAACTCACATAAAAAAATCCAAGGAGCGAGCCGGGCCTGCGGTACAGAGCCACGGACAACGTCCACGTACGTTCTGAGGACGCAGGCTCGAGACCCGGGTCAGGGAAAGCAGCCAAGATGAACTAGATAAAATAAATGAACGCTTCTTCCTCCTATTTCTTGCCTGCCTGCCTTCTTTTAAAAGGAACTTTTCCTTTAAAAAAGAATACCAATGAGAAGCTTTAAAAAAAATTCCTGGAACTTAGGTTACTAATTAAAATTTCAAAGACATATAAACATGCATGAATACTTGGTTTGGATGGTCACCAAAACAAATGTACAAAACTCCAAGGAGAATTCATTTTGAGTATTGGCGTGATGTGTTTTTTATTGACTGAAACAGTGAATTTTCCTAGTGCTATAAATATACAACTTAAAGGCCACATATAAAAGCAATTTAAAGTAAAAAATAAGGGAATTTACAATCGGTTTGATTTTTATTGCTCCTAAATTTATACACTATATGCTCTACAAAAATATAATCGTATAAAGAAAGAAAATATTACATCTTGGAACAGATGCAGACGATTTTCTTTATTAGGGGTAAATGCTGATGATAGGAAAAGCTTCGCAAGGCTTGGTCTGCCAGCTCCACTAATTCGAAGAGATTCTTCTCTCCCTGAAAAAGCAGAACAGAACAGTAAATGTCAAGTTCATATACGATAAATCTCTCAACAGATAACCGAGCAGCTCCAAGAAACTAGAGCATTCAGCCCTGAGACAGTTCGCATGTGCCGAAGTCCACTTGCTCAACGAGCAAGCTAAAAACGTCAGCCTAGGAGGAAAAACGGGGGGGCCGGCCAGGGGACCCCTGAGAAATGCCACATGCGACTTCCTGTGACTAACCCCTCAATAGACTTAACGTCAAATCAAGTGTCTGGGCTCCCTGACACTGGACTGGAGCCCTAACTCCCATGCTGACCGCAGGCTCGAGGCGGGGTCTGCATTTTATGGCCCACCTCCCACTTCCAACATGCCGGCCGCTCTGGAAACATAGCCCATGGGCACGTGTGATGAAATGACCGTGCAGACCACAGAAATACTCGACTTGTGACATGGAGGAAAGAAGAAGCCAGTGGTATCCAGATATAGGGGGGAAAAAAATAGTGGGAAAAAAATTATAAACAGGTTCAAATAGACTTAAGTGTTGGGGCCAAAAGAAATAAGAATTTGGCCCTAATTTTTCAATATATCATTTTGATATTTTCAATAGCAAACAACATTGTGGTTAATGCCTATTTTAAGACTCATTAGTTCTTCTATTGAAAACATACTAAACAGTATCCTAACGGTACCCCTAAAAGGGTTAAACAGCAATACACAATTATTGCCATAACACTGCACCTAAACTCGTGCTACTTCCTGACAAGCAATCAGGTCTGCAACTTTAATTAAAAACTCAAGTCCTGGCTCCCCCTGGTAGAGCAGTGGCTAGGTCCTCCACCTCCGGCTAAGTGCAGTCCACATAAGCCCAAGGACCCAGGATCACATCCCAGGGCCAGGGGAACAACCAAGATGAACAACTACATAAAAATAACGTGCTTCTTCCTCCTCTCTCTTCCTGCTTGCCTCTGCCTGCCTACTCTCCTTCATTCCTCCTTACACCTTCCCTTTAAATTAAAAATAAAAAAGCATGTTTTTTTGTGTATGTAATGAGTTTACTAAATATTAGAAGAAAAATGCATCTACAAGTTAGCACTAAAATGGCCCTTAAAATTCTGTTTATATCAATTGTCACTTTGTTCATACGGTCACTTCAAAGAGGAACTCCCTATTAAACATTTAGATGTGTATCAATTACTATTTTTTAAACAAGTTGTCATATGAATACACACCATTCATTAATCCTGTCTTACTTTTGCACAAATCACATTGTTACTTCAACCTGGTCACTGACCCACTCAGAAAGAATGTACATATTCTAACAATTATTACGTTTCACCAATTTGAAAAGTACAGGCTAAACTTACAAATACTTTATCAATGGAACTTAAAGAAGATACTAACAAAACTCTTACCTCTTTCTCAACATCGGCCAGGAAGTTACAGGTACATTCAACTGAATGAACAGCTTCTGCAGTTCGTTTGTAAACACTGTAGTTTTCAGAATTCACTTGTTCCAAATAGGCCACAACAGCTTCATGAATATTTGGATATTCCAAAGAAATTGGCATGTCCAAAGACACCAGGAATAATGCTGCTGACATGGGTTCTGGTAAAAAGTGGCTTGCCTTGATGATTTAAAAAAAAAAAAAAAGGAAAAAAACAAGCATTATATGATTTTACTCATATGTCATATGGAAAGAAACCAAACAAAAGAACTAAATCAAACCAAAAGAGACCTTTATTCTATAGAATTAAATGAGTGGTGATTACCAGAAAGGGGAGGGGGCTGAACAAAATCAATTAAAAGGTCCAAAGACATGGTCCAGGACAGAACTAAGCTGCTGGTGGTGACTTAATGAATTATAAACAGAAGCTGAATGGTGAACCTGTATATACAGGCTTGTACTATTTTGTAAATCAAAGTTATCACAATCAAAATTTAAAAATAAACAGATACTGATTTACTCTGATGCATACCTTAAACCTATATATGATATTTTCCTTCGATAGAATTCAAATAAAGTTGAAATTAAAATAAACATTTCGTTCTATATTCTAAGATGAAACATTTTAACAATCATTTCTAGGTGAACAGAGTAGACTAGAACCTTAATAGAATTCAATTTTTTTTGAGTAGTTCTGTCACAAAGCCAACGCTTGTCTGAAAAAACATTCCTCAACACATGTCCTGTCTCCATGCTTCTATTCACTGTGATTTTCTCTGCCCAGATCATCTCAAGTTCAAGCTTCAACTCTCTCCTGAAGCCTTGCTCCCCACACACGGCAGCTGCTCTCCGGGCCCTGCATGAGGGCTTTTTCTCCGTGGAAAGCTGCCAGACAGTCCTGAGGGCAGGACAGGTGTCCTCAGGACAGGACGGGTCCCCCCGACAGCTGAACAAGCCAGGACCTATTTATTAACTACAGACTGAATGAAGAACACTAAATCAAGGGCGCTATAGATGGATTTGAACAGAAACTAATTTTTTGTTTGGTTTTGTTTGTGCTTTAGAAGGGAAAGGGGAAATCTAACTAATATTTAAAATAGCTCTAAACCACTCACAGAAGACTGACCCGTAATTGGTATAGAATCACCAGGCCCAAATGAAATATTTTTACAGCCTTAAATAATTTGACTTCAAACTGCCTGGGCTTTAGTTTTACTTTTTCATTTTTTTACATGATTAGCTTCTCTGCACCTAATAAGAAACTGAACAAGATGGAATTCCAAAGTTCAAAGAAATCACCTGGCAGAGGTCACCATCGCGGCTGAAGTACCGCCTGTGTTTAAGCAGATCTGTCGTGACTGATTTCGTGGAGAGCCTATTTTAAGGATAATCATTAACTGCATGAAAATCTAAGATCAAGAGCTAAGTCAGCTCAACAATGCTTTTCAGTCAAATACAGCTGCCAAACTAGGGGAATCACATTTTTTAAGTTACTAAGCATGGGAAACAACAAAAATCCCAAACTATTAGGACAGAAACTATTAGCAAACAGAGAGAAATGTCATTATCGTGACGAACTCTTCTGGTGGGAAAAGAGAGAGGAACTAAATTACCTGACTGCCCAGTACTTGCTTGCAAGGCAGACAGTTCCTGGGCCCCTAGGAGCTCCCCACTGTGCAGCGGGCAGGAGCGAAGACCCAGGGAAACGGAAAGAAGGAAGCCCAACAGAACCGCTGCCCTCAGGAGGCCAACATTCCAGGCGAGAAGGCAGGGAGTAAACACTGCATACGACATAGGACGTCAGGTGTGGCCAAGAGAGTTAAGAAAATAAAAACCAGGGATCGGAACAAGGGAGGGCAGGGGCAACCTACCCTTCAGAGTGACAGGAAGGCCTCTCTGCTCAGGTGACGTTGAAGCCAAGACCTGGAAGAGTCGGCCCAGCTGTGGCCAGCTGTGGGGGGGCTGGGCGCGGAGAGGCATGCATTGAAAAGGAACGGCCAGTACGAAGGCTCAGAGAGGGAGCCTATTTCAACAAGGAGGTCGGGAGAGCTAGTGCTGAGGGATGGACTGGAGATCACAGCGGCCAGGTCAGGTGAGGCCTTGTCCTACAGGTCATTGTAAGGACTTTCCTCGGAGGAACCAGGGAGGTTCCTATCAAGTCTGGGGATCAGTTCATAGAGAAGAGATGGCAAAGGACAGAGGGAAGCCAAGAGACCAGGGCGTTGACAGCAATAATCTACAAGCATGGGGCTTGAACTCAGGCGGTAGTGGCAGGAATGCTGGGGAATCTTCAGATTCTGGTGACACATTCAGAGGAAAAAGGACAAATTTTCTCAGATTGGATCTAGGTAGAAGAAAGACAGGAATCAAGGATGACTCTAAGGCTGTTGCCTAATCAACTAGCAACTCGAAGCACAGCGGTGCACTAACTGAAAAGGGAAGAGAACAGGAGAACACACCTGTGGGCAGAGAGAAGGGGCTGGGATGGCCCACCCTTGTGGCACAGACAGCTAAGATGACAAAGGTGCAGGCCATGTGCAGGCCAAGAACCGGGGCAGGGGCGGAGGCTGAACAACCACCAAAATGGATCAGGGACGATGGAGACACCAACGCCATCCAAGTGAAGCTGTGAAAGGGTGTTGGCCGTGTGTGCATCTGGGGTCTGATGACATGGGGTCTGGAAATACAAACTCGAGGTGTCAGCAAGTAATGCCATTAAAGGTCGTAGTGGGATGATATTCACGAGTGTCCCATTCAGCCTGGAGTGCACCTCTCTAAGAGGCTCGGAAGACAGGGATTAGCAAAGGGGGCTCGGCGCTGGGCAAGGAGCTGAGAAAATAAGTCCCAGTGGACCTAGACAAAGGCATTGCGTTCCAGGTACAGAAGCCACCTCTGACTCCAGACAGGGAAATAGAGCAGCTGATGTGCGAACTAAACAAGCACTGAGCAGTGTCTGGCACATCACACTCAATAAATACTCATTTCCTCTCTCCACTCTTCACCCTGCACTGAGGAATTCTGACATTTTCACTCCATCATCTCAGCAGCCCAAAGCGCCATGCAAAGGTCAGAAGTTTAATCCCTTGCATGGCCCACTGGACTGATCACAGCTTAGCCCCCAGGCTGGACACAGCTGTCCGACACACGTAAGCATCGTGTCAGTTAGAACTGAAAGCGCAGCTATCTCAACGCGAACCCTGGGTGTGTCGGGGTTTATGGGGTGTAATATCATTTTCCTCACACCGTGCCACTCAGAGCAGCCATGGCACTAAGGAAGGGTTTGGTAAGAATGCAGATGCTCAGACCCGGCCCCAGCCTAACACAAGGAATACACAAGATGAGATTAACCAGATCCGTAGATCTGCTTGCACGTGCTCTGAGAAGTGTGCTCTGAATCAACAGTCACCACATCGTTGCGCTTTCTGGTCCTCACCGCAGAGGCAGACCCCCATAGCACACACTCTTCCTTGCCCTCCATCTGCTCTGGGAGAGCAGGTCTGGGACGCCTTCCGGCGCAGGGCCAGTCCTGACAGCTCTGATTTCCCAGCGCCCCCAAATGGACGTGCCTTCGTTTGCTTTGAGGTTTTATTCATCCAACCTCAACATTTCTCCTGAGACCACATCCGACACATCCTTTTAACCTATACAGGGGTCCTCTCCAGCATCATTTAAAGTCAGCAGTTATCCATCTCAAAAAGGCCTTCAAGATCATTTTGTCGAAACCTTCAAACTCAGGAAATCTGTGTGCACTCAGAGCATCATTTTCCAGCTTCCAAATGACACGTTTGGTTAAGTGGCAACTCAGATATTTAAAATCCACTTTCAAGGTAGAAAGTTTCCAAATTCCACTTCAATTTCTAGAGGGCTAGCAACAGGCAGAGGGCAGCATAACCTTGTATATACAAACCGACGGAGAAATTTAGCAGCACTGGATCTCATCTTATGTTCTTCATCATCAAAACAATTAAAACGATCTGTAAACAAACCCTTAGTAATAGTGTGTTTGACAGTCTAAACTGTTCTAATGAAGTTGCCAATGTTATAGATTTACAAAGAGTTCCGGAAATTACAGACAGTGATTTGCCTTCAAAAACAAAAACAAATAAAAAATAACCACCTTCTACAAAAGCATAAAGAATTGGCTTCACAATATTATAACGATAAAGTCAAAACAAAATCAATTAGTAATTTCTATTTTAACTGATTCCTGACCAAATAAATAAGCACACAGATGAAACAGAATAAAAAAACAATAAACCTGTAAGATACAACTGATAGAATAAATAATTGTCCCATCATACTTCTACCTAGAGTCCTCGCTTGTAACCAGGTACTGCAGCATCGGGAGTTTTTCACTCACGTAAGATCACTGTGTCAAGTGAGACAGTGATATTTTAAACACAATTCCAGTCTTTATATGGTTGGAATTCTTCAATGTATAATGCTTATGGCTTGAAAATTAGCAGTCTGCAAAACGACATTTCCTCAGAAACATGATTTACGGATAAAAGTAAAATTAAAATGAACAGTGACGGTACTGTCTCTAAATAAAATACTACATTCAAGCTTTGCTGTTTTATTCTTGTTTTCCGAGATGACCCGGTAATATACGAGCGTTGTTAAAAATGAACTTGAGACTACACGATCCTGCAGAATTTCAGGCACCAAAGGAAAAACGGTTAATTAGAAAGCACACCAAAAAGGCACAGGAAATAATGCTTTAATCGTAGTCATTCCTAAATTTACAGTAATAGCTCTCTAGTAATTTGTCCTTTACCCTCTAGGGAACGCATGTCTTTTTTTCTATAGATGACGTGCTCAGAAGCGTCAGCCACGCCTCCGTTTCCACACCACCGCTGGCTCTGGGACAACCAGCAGGGACCCGACGCCCCTACCTTCTCCACGGGGAGCAGCGTCTGCAGCAGCCGGACAGCGAAGAGCGCGACGCTGACGAAGGCCAGACGGTGGTGCGTCTGCATGACCTCCAGCTGCTCCACGCTGACACTGGTCTTATGGTGACACACCGCGTCCCCCAGGGACCCCATCACCGCCAGCAGTTTCTCTTTCTGCAAACATTCAACATGAAAACAGAGAAACAGCCGAGCTTAGCAGACAGTATGGAAATGTGATGGAGAACAATTGAAAATATTGGTATCTCGCCCACCCTGGTGGAGCAGCAGTTAAGCCGTCGCCTCTGAAGGACACGATCACACGCCCCTGGTTCGAGTCCCAGGTGGGTGTGGGGGGACAACCAGTGTGCACAACTAAACGGAGGTAAAATGAAAATGTTTCTTCCTCCCCTCTCTTCTTGTCTGCCTGCCTACTTGCCTTCATTTTGCCTGCACCTTTCCTTTAAAAAACAATTAAAAATTAAATAAAAATATTACCATTGCATAATATTTTACAAATCAGAACAAAAAATGTACTCCTGCCTACAAGAATAGCCAAGGCCTGCTTAAGATCATTTTAAAAGTGTGAGGGAATAATCAGCACAATTACATTAAAAAAGAAAAACCATTCATTTAAGTACTGAATATGAATTCTACCAATGAATAAAAAGATGCAAAATACAAAAGATTACTTGATGGACCATGAGCCCCCCTAGTTTCTAGTGCCTGACTGTTCCAACTCTGAACCTGTGCAGGTGAGCCTCTCGCGCACCCGGCAGGCTGACCGCATGTGGATGGGGAATGGGAAAAATCTAGTACAAGAGATATGACTCCTGCCTTCAAGCTGGTCTCAAGTTACTAAAAAATGAAACAATGTCAAACAATACTAAAATGTGTAAACTCTTTCTTTTCAGGTAATAAGTTTGTTTCAAATAGACAATATTCAGCCATCAAAAATTTCTAGGTAACTTAACACGTAAAAGAGAAATTACATCTTTTAAGTTGAAAGACAAGCCAAAAATCTGAAGAGAAAAATGACGCAAAAAACGTGGCAGAACAACTTGCAAGCCATACAGGAGACACCAGTGGACCAGCTGCGGAGCCCTTGGAAGACTCATAAGAAAAAGCACTGCGGTGCTCACTGTTTCAACTTCCCTTTAAAGGCTACAAAAAACAACCTGCAAACTCAGCACAAAAGCCAACTGTATGCTCAGAAATGCTTTTTATTCAAGATGAATATAGAGAAAACAACTAAATGACACAGCTGATAGAAATTACATAAGGATCAAAGGCAGAAGGAAACCCCACTTCATGTCACTGGAGTGGCTGTTATAAAAAACAGGGCGCACCCTGGTGACTCAGCAGTTAAGTCTGCGATCTCTGGCACAGGCCACATAACATCCCAACAATCCAGGTTCCTGTTCCAGCCAGGGTCACCTACCAAGATGAATTCCAAAGAAAAACGTAAATGCCTCTTCCTCCTCCTCTCTGCCCGCCTGCTTGCCGCCTGCTTACCTTCATTCCTGCCTGCTTCCTTCCTCTAAATAAAAATATTTTAATGAATAATAATGGAAAGTAACAAGCATCAGCAAAGATGTGGAGAAATTAGAACCTTCGTGCAGTGCTGGTGAGAATGTAAAATGGTAAAACCTGAGAGTTGTACTGGAAAAGAGTAGGCAGTTCCCCAACAAGCTGAACATGGAGACACCATATAATCCATCGATTTCACCCGCGTATATACCCAGATCAAAAGCAGAAACGAAAACACATATTGTGACCTCACTGCTCAAAGTCACGTTATTCACAACAGTCAAAAGCTGGAAATAAACACAATGTGGTCTGTGATATGTGGTAAAAGAAATGTCTAAGACTCAGCTTTAAAAAGAATGAAACTCTGCCACTGCCTACAAGTGGACGGGCCTTGGAAACATGCTAAGAAAAATAAACCAGACACCAAGAGAAACACTGCACGATGCCACTTCCATGACGCATCTAGCCTATTCGAACTCCCAGCGTCGAGCAGCAGTGACCAGGGGACAAGCCGAAGGGCGTGGCAGCTTCTGTGCAGCGACGCGGAGCTCGGGCTTAGAGGGTGACCGAGTTTCAGAAAGAGACGGTGGTGGCGGCACGACAGCGAGTGCACCGGGCCCTCAAACGACACCCTCAGAGAGATCAGAAAGGCCAGTCATGTCTGTACACCTGACACAACAGAAACACAAGGGAAAGGAACAAACATGCTGTGTTCCTCACATGTGCCATCTGATAAAGTGGTAAAGTAAACACAAGTAAAATTAAAGCCATGCTGTTTACTTGCCAAATCACTGCAGAAGTCAGTCAGTCAAATAATCTCTACAGTAAAATAAAAGGAAACAAGATAGCAAACTTCTGAGAGACGATCACGCGTAACTCTACCACGAAAAAATTTAATTCCCCGATAAGTAAATTATGTACTGAAGTAAAAATCAAATGTTGAAAATTTACACATCTATAAAATACATCTTTATCTTTGTGCATAAAATGTCAAAAATTAAATGTGTAATAAAAGATGAAGAAAAAACTAAATATGTGAACAGTGAATAATTTAGAACAAAAACTGGAAAAAGGACTCTACTGATTAAAGGAATACTTATGAATAAAAACAATAGAAATGAGTCTTGGTGATTTTGAATAACATGCAATATCAAGTAAGACTTGAAACTGAAATGAAGATGAATTCACAGATTTCAACTCGAGGTTTTTTTTTTAAGGGAAAGCTGCAGACAGGAATGAAGGTCAGGGTACAGGCAGAAAGAGAGAGGAGGAAGCAGCATTATTTATTTGTTTTTATTTAGTTGTTCATCTTGGTTGTCCTCTCAGCCCCCCGACGCAAACTTTGGTCCCCAGGATGTATGTGGACTAAGGGTGGCTGGAGGCAGCAGACCTAACCACTATTCCACCAAACCAGTCTTTTTAACTTCACAAAACTGAGTATTTTAAAGAAAACAACTGCTCAAGTTTCCACAAAACACTGACAAAACTATTTAAAACCACAAAGAAAATTTCAACATGCATTTCAGTCTACATATTCTCTGATTCCAAGGGGGGGAAAAAAACACAAATTAATCAAAATGTCAACCAAAAGTAGAGCGACCTTCATGAAACTAAGACAGAAAAACTTCAAAGTCTTTATATTAAAAACTAATGGCACAGGAAAACAAATTAGAAATGCAGTGACAGATTTATATTGATGTAGTACTTATTAAAATAGTACTTTTAGATATCTGCTGACAATACATCTGTTAGTCAGGAATAACTGACAGTTTACATCTAATAAACATAATTTAAGATAGCAGTTTCATAGAAGTTTTTTTTAAGTCTAACTATTTACTTGTGAAATTGTTTCAAATAACCTTGCCAAGTTTAAAGAATCGAGTGCTTCTCAAAATAGCAGAGAAAGGAACCACTATAAGAAGCAATCTTGCGGTGTATCTTGGTGGCTCAGGCATTAAGTCTGCGGCTGCAGCACAGTCCCGGGTCTGTGGAGGGGTGGTGGGGACAACCAGAATGAACTAAAGAAATAAACGGGCATCCCTTGGTCACTTGGGTATTAAACCCATGTCTGGGGAGCAACCAGGGGACCAGGATTCATGGTCCAGGACCAGAGCAACAACTAAAATAAACAGCTACAAAAATAAAATGCTTAAAAAAAAAAAAGAAAAAAATGCTTCTTCCTCCTCTTTCTGCCTGCCTACTCACTTTTATTCCTGCATGCTTCCTTCCTCTCTTAAAAAAAAATCGATCTTATAATTATCACTACTTCCCAGCATTTTTTATAAAGTGGTCCTTTTTTAGTCTTTGAAGAATAAGAAGGATAAACAAGATGCTGGCAACAGGATGTCCACACTTCTAGTTCCTTGGGCAAAGATGTTTAAAGTGTGAGGTAGCTGATAGGGTGGGGGGACAGCTTTCAGAGCTATTCGCGGCTTCTACAAAAAGAAGGCACAGAAAGAAAATGTCAGATTAGAAAACATTCTAAACCTTCCCAACAAAACAAAATACAAGCAGCACCATCTCTGCACCCTGTGCACGTGACAAACCAGGTGGCAGTTCTCTGGGGCACCTGCAAGGACTGGCAGGCTGCCCCACCTGCTGCCGGTCCCCCACCGATTCCGCCCCCAGTCTCGGCAGGCCCTCCGCTGTTGGAGAGCAAGCTCCCCGGCGCAGGACGACGGCTCACGGTGGCGCAGCCTCCCAGCCCTCCAGCCTCTGCTCCAGGTGCTGGAGCTTCGACCAGCCCTGCCTCACCAGCTCCACACTCTCCCGGCTCCTTGTGCCTGCATCTCACCCACTGCAGGAAGAACCCTGCCTCTATTCACCTCGCCAAATCACGCTCCTGGTTTAGGCTCAGTTAGTCCTGTGTATAAAAGCCTCCCTGCGGTCCCCGGTTGGTTGCGTTTTCAAAGAACCACTGAAAATAAAAACACGTGTTAGAAACTGACCTTGAAAAAAACTGCACTTCTGTACCCTCATCTGTGAAATGGGCTGGCATGGTGAGCCAATGACCGCACAACGACGCAGTGCTTAGAGGGTGTCGGCCATGCAGCAGGTGCCACACTTACACTCTGTTCAACGAGGACTCCTACACGCTGGCCTGTGTCCCTCGTGTCACAGTAAAGTACCTGTCCTCCACAGGAGTGAAAAGAATGGCTTCATTTCACCTCACACCCAGTGCCAGCACCTACCAGGCAACCAAAAATCTGTCTTGGCGGTGGCAGGGGCACTAGCTGGGAAGGCACAGCTACCTGGAGACCCCAGGACTCAGTCATATGTTCACAGTCCGGTTCAAGTGCCCTCCTCCGGCCCTGGTGGACATGAAGCCACTCCCTGGATCTGACGCCCTCTGCTCAGCTGGGGCCGCAGCCCACCAGCAATCTTCCAGCAAGCCGGGTGTGGCAGTTACCGCTCACAGGATCAGAGCGACAGTCAGACGATGGAAAGAAGACCGCCCTGCCTGACACAGGAGTGGCAGAGATTGACAGGTGAAAGGAGACATCAAGCCCGGGAGAGACGAAGACCCTCACTCCCTGACGGAGCTGACTGATGAATGAAGGAACAGACTTGATTTCAAGGGAGGGGTAGGGATGGCATACTTTATAGGTCAGCCCTGCTTTTACCAATGCTTATCAGGAATTTTTTATTTTAACAAAATACAGTGGTTCTCGTGAAAGTAGCTTTTCCTTCTTTAATTTCCTAAAGTGCAATAAAAATACTCAGTCAGAGGTGGGGAGATCTCTTTGACTACGTTTTCACACACCGAGCCACGGAGTCCAGACATGACTGCTAGCAGAACAATCTAGAATTTTATTACAACTCCTCAAGCATTTGATTTCTGAATCTGGTAACACATCTTATTAATTTGTTCTTTTAATGAATCAAAAAAATACTATTTCTATCATTCTTGCTAAATTTGGAAAAAGTGGGGCCATTAAGAAATTCTACTTGAGTTTTACTATTAAGATACAGTCAAAGGAATGAGGTTTTCCAAGGAGGTGCTATTTTAAACTAGTAAATCGATACAGTCTCAAGCAGTGCAGCTTCCGTGACACCCCAACATGCCAGCCCAACATGCAGCCCAACATGCCAGCCCATCAACATGCCAGCCCATCAACATGGCAGCCCAACATGGCAGCCCAACATGGCAGCCCAACATGGCAGCCCAACATGCCAGCCCAACATGCCAGCCCAACATGCCAGCTGGCACTCGTGCAACAAGTTTAACCTTTAAAGCAAAAATAATTCATTGAATCATAAAAGATCAACAGCCAAAAGTTAAAGTGAATGTCTAACTTTCACAGATTCTAGCCAAGAAAATCTAAGTTAATTCAAGAAGCAGCTGATAACACATTCTTCACACATCTCGGGAAACTTCGCTGCAAGCCGTCACTATGTGAAAATCTTCCAGACACTACAAAGTAGCGCTGTAGTTTAAAGACTAGAGAAAAAGGAAGATTGAGACCCTATTTTATAAGTAAAGAAATTGAAGAACCTGAAACAATGTCATACCGACTAAAATAATTCACTTGTTTCTCTTTGCAAGAGATGTTATTTAAAAAAGCTGGGAGTGCGCCAGGGTGACTCAGACGCTCAGGCGGCAGGCGCACAGACCACGGAAAACCCACAGACAGGAGGTCTCGACCTGGGGCTGGGTAAACAACAACACAAAGAAATAAATAAAAGTGCTTCCTCCTCCTCTTCCTTCCTTCCAAACGTTCTTCCTCCTCTCCTTTCCTCTCCTTAAAATGAAAAAAAAATGGGTTTTTCACACATGGACATTGCTATTAAGTAAACAATGGTATTTCACTTATTTATTAATGTCTTATTAGTTTGCAATACTACATCTAAAGTTTCAGGAGAATAGATCCACCCATCGACCCATGTCACACCTTATCCACCACCAGAGTTCGAGTGCCAGTCATCACAGTCATTTTGACTCTCTTTTCTGTGTTTTAATTCTACTCATAAGGCTCTCAAGCAGCCTATAACAGAATTCAATAAAATGAACAGACAGGTTAAAATGACAGAAAAAAATTGGTAACTATGAGTCAATCTACATTTTTATGACTAAGAAACATACTCTTCTACTTCTGATAAGGGAAGCAAAATAGAAGACACGCTACCAATTTACATCAACAAGACAGAACACCAACTCTTAAAGGAAAGCAAACCTACCCAATGACAACTCAAAGCAAAAGCTATGAGATGACAAATGATTTATGATATATTGAAATGGTGCCCTATCACATGGAGACACATCCATGGCTCATCAATCTCTTAAATGTTATGTGTTTTACATATCATTCCTAAGGCTCTTGTACATGCGTCGCTCATTGATGCAAAATATGATTTATCCAAATACTTCAAAAGAAGTGAAATACCACACTTTTCCCAAATTATCTTGCAGACTGAAATACAAACAGCAAAGAATGAGGCATCGGCAACTGATACTAAGCGACAACATGGCTAGACGTTCAAGTCATCACACGGAAAGAAAGAAATGAGACAGAATTCTAGAAAACTCAAACTAATCCACATTATGAGTGGGTCTATCCATCAAAAAATAACAAAAACTGTAGAAAGCATGTACAGTTTATGTCACTTATACGTCGATAAAGCTGTTAAACACCTATATATTCATATATATACTCATTTACACATATACAGGAATAAACAGTACAAAATGTGCAATATCCGGATAAGTAAAACACTCAGAGATAAATGTGGACTTCAAGAAATGGAAAGATATAATTGGTTTTCCCAAAATATGAGAGAATGTTTCTGTGATTCAACAGCCAGTCCAAGTTTTAAACAAGAAAAACTGACAAACCCGTGACATAAAAATAAAATGAATGAATAGGAGCTTCTGCAGCACCAGGCGCATAGTCAGAAGACTCAAAACAGCTGGGGGGAGGGGAGTCACAAGCAGCTACTTGGGGGAGGGGTGGTCAAAGGCCTGAATTATAATATAAAGGCCTAGACAGTTTATAGGAAAATAAAAATGGCCCTTACTAGTCTAAAAAGATACTCAACTTCACTCACAGAGAAGCACTAATTAATGCTGCAGTGACTCATATCTCATTTACGAGCAAAAATCTGAGGCTTACCTATAAACTCTGCTACTCAGCCTGTAGGAGAAAGCAAATTCTCATAACCCGGGAAGCGACTGAAGGAAAAGCAGCGTGCAGAAGAGAGCGTGGCGCTCCCTCTAATTAGCAGTGCACGCGCGGCTGACACAGCACGGCCCCCTGAGGAAGTCTGCCCGAGAGACTCACTCGCACAAATGTGAAAGGACATCTGCATAGTTTTCATTTCTCGTGACTTAAATGAGCAATTCTGTCCGTCAGCAAGACAGGGCGAGCCAGCCGTCAATGAAGACTGACAGGCTATGAAGCAGGAGGACGCCCCGTACGGCTGGGGACAGGCGCCTCCCCCCGTGCACACGCAGTGCATGTCTAAGGTGTGAAGCTCTCTACATCCCACCTTCATATGCACGTACATTTGCAACAATTAAATGTGGAACAAATAACCCGAGAACAGGAAGGCAGGGAGACATCTCTGAGTTACACGTTCATGAAGACAACTGACAAAAGTTTAAACAAGTCTAACTGCATCCCGACTGCTAAGAGAGAAAAGAATTCTTTCAAGGGCTCTCACGACACAGGCCAGCTGCGCACCCCGTGGGGGCAGGGTGCGTAGGAGACGCACACAGTTAGGGGGCTCCAGCGTGCGAGGGGCTTCAGAGAGGCCTCGCACAAACCCACAGGCGGTACCTGCTGCAGCCCTGAGCCAGACGGTGCAGCCCACGGGACACCGTCACACAGGAGGCCCTCAGCTGATGCACGCATGACAGTACTGTGACAATATATTCTTACCGACATTTCGTCGAAATCATAAAGAACTACAAAGAAATCTTGAATTTCAGTCATTTTGGGCCAAAGTGACAGTAATATCGCTGTTGTGAAGCGATGTGTGCTAACGGGTAAAGTCGGTAAGTCACCCTGTGGAGGTGGCTGAGAACTAGGACTTTCCAAAAGAAAGTACAAGTTCATCGGAGAAAAGGCACTATGCACCCACGATGTTTTCAGAATACAGATTCCGAGTTCTATTACTGAAACGGAAGAGAGTGATCGGTTAGTGTAAGCTCCCGGGGCCTCTTTTTTGAAAGCTGTCAACAGAGAGCCCCCATCAAAAGCACCCCAAATCTATTCCAGACTACACACCCAATAAGCCCGTGTCTCAGAGAAAGCAAGCATTCAAAGAGCAATGACAGAATGAAACCAGCTTTAACGAAATGAAGAAATAAAAACAAATAAACTACTACTCCACATATCCCAAGGAAAAAAACTGATTCTCACCAGATCTATAGCAAAAAGGCTGTTGTCATCCCAGATATCTGCTGAAATTGCTTCACCAATAAGCACCAAATCCTCTGCAAGCAATTCCAGAAGTCTTATTATCATCTGTCTACTACCTACGGATACAAAGAGGAGAGGGACAGAGAAAACAGTTAACGTTCAAATAAACAACAGAACATCACGTGCCCAGCCCTCCAGTTAGTCATGCTCCCCCGAATTTACATTCCTCTTAAGAGCTTTGGCTATTTTTTTGAATTTTAAGACATAAACAGAAATGTTACCATCCATAACCGTCATCAAAAAATTCTGTTCCAATCATAATGCTGTTTAACAACAACAAATTAAATGTGCTGATAAATGCAAAGCTATCTAAGAAGAAAGCAGCAAAATCAAAGTACAGTGAGACAGGTACAGTCTTGCAACTTCACAGACCACTCGCACTGCAGGGAATATGTAACAAAGCACCAGACACATTTAGGGAATTCCTCTGCTAACTTCCTACTTCCTAGAAGGCGTAACCCTCAGCATAAATTAGCATTTGCCCCCACAGGAGGCGCCCGGAAGCTAAGCTTGGGTGGGAGGAATGGACAGAATAGCTGTCCAAGCTGGGCCTGCTGAAACCCTTGGAGAAATTCCATCTCAAGCAAGTTCTCAAGCCTGTGCATCCTTAAACTCGGAAAAATCCCAAAAGAAACTATGCTGTGTCTCTGTCGCCCCCAGCAGAGCCACCTCCTCCCTCCAGAGGGAGAGCAACATGGAATCCCACTATCGCTGTCCCTGAGAACAAAGGTCAGTCCAGGTTTCCCTGACCCACCATCCAGGTCTGTCACCGGTGAGTGAAAGCCAAACGAACCACCCGCTCAGAGGGGCCGCGACGAACTGCGTCATTAAACAGCTGCGACAAACTCTCTTCAGGAGCTGCTGCAATACTGACCAGCCATGCAACCCTTCACCACAAAAGGGCAAGAGAACATCTAGAAAATTGTATGCACCGTGATCTAGCTTTATAATTATCAATCTGACTTTTCGCCACAAATTAAGAAAAGGTTAAATGCAAAAGCATTACATCTAACACTGTTCTTCTCGGTATACCAAGCAGATAAATATATAGACGATGCCCAAGTTCAGTTCCCCCTTCATTTCACATTATTTAATGCATGATTAACATGTACTAACTCCGGGCAGCAGAGTTACTCAGTCAGTGAAAAAGGAGGACTGAAAATGTGTCACGTTTCCCAAATGCAGCCCTACCTCCTGCCCTCCTCCTCATCCCTTCCACGCGGCAAAAGACAGCGCGGGACCTGACAAAGTGCTAACACGGTGGATGGTTTGCTTGGCCAGTACAAACCAGAAGACCTTGCTGATCTGGTATTTTTACCTTATCAACCACTGACTCAAGCTTATAATCACGGAAAGATTTAGGGAATACCAAGCCTTCCTGCTTCCCAAGCTTTGTGACTTGCTTGCTAAGTGCCTTCTAAGAGCGTGGACTCCGGCTTCGAAAGAACCCTGGGTCCAGGTATCTGCTCTTAGTTGTTTGGGTAAGTTTCTAAATCACTGTAAACCCCCGTTTCCTCATTTGTAAAAGGGGGGTGAACATGGCAACTGCCCGATCGGAGGATAAAGTGAGTGCCTGGGAAAGCACACAAAACCAAACGTGCAGCCAAGTGAATGGGAGGGCTCCCCCAGCTGCTCTGTGCCTGTGGGACTCCGCTGGACGGACGTCACCGTGACTGCTCGTAGCAGTCCTTACTAAAATGACAACATGCCAGTGCCTACGTCGGTACATCTTTGCAATAAGAATTTGTTAAGAATTTGTAACCTGATGCACCTTAGTGGAGCAGCGGTTGGGTCAATCGCCTCTGAAGGAGCACAGGACACATACCCCTGGGTTTGCATGTCAGGTCCAGGGAGAAACAACCAGTGTGAACAACTAAATAAAAATAAAATAAAATGCTTCTTCCTCCTCTCTTTTTCTGCCTGCCTGCCTGCTCACCTTCATTCCTGCTGTATGTTTCTTTTAAAAAAAAAAAAGCATCTGTATCCCAAAAGTTAAGTAAATACAGATTCTACAAGACCTAACACAGGTGGAAGAAAGAAAGCAGAGTCCTGGAAACAGACACAAACGACAGAAAAAGCTCTGTGGCTTCAGAGACCACTCACCTGCTCTCAGGAGGGGCACGGCCGACTCCAGGACGGACACGCAGAACTGGGGAAGGCTGAGCTGCTGGAACTGCAGCTCCAGGCTGTCGTCGGGCTCCAGCTCGTGCAGGTCCACGGGCGCCATGTCCAAGGGCGAGTGCGCAGACACCCTGGAGTCGGCGTGAGCGCGGCTGCTGCTCCCGCTGTGAAACAGACCGACCGTGACCGCGGGCCCGCCGCCTGGCGCTGCCCCAGAGGACGCAAGCCCGGTGGGATGCGCGGGTGCACTGCCAGACACGAGATGAAATTCTGCAAAGATGACTCAAAAGTGTAACTAAAACCAAATTCCATTTACTGCGGTACCTCTCCCGCTCCTGACCTCGAAGTGCGTCGACATCCCCAGAGGAGCGGTAAGCTAACACCGACAGCCTCCGCCTTTCCAAAGGACAGTAAGCAGAGTCAGAACCGAGTTCTGGCACCGACGCACGAGGAAAAGAAAACAGTTCATACGGTTTCCCGGACTTTGTGATTTTCACCATGTTAGCAAGTGAAGAATGCTGGAAAATGCAGAGGAACGTGAGAGACGGATGACTTTAGTACATTCAGCATCACATAACAACTTCAAAAATGCATCGAAGAGCAGAAGACCCATCTCTCTCGACCCTCTCGTCGCACACCCCGACCACGGGTACCAAGTGCGGGAGGCGTGCGAGGAGGCCTGCGCCCCATGTCTAAGGACCTCAGCACCCCGAGTTTTGCTTGATCGTCAACTGAAGCCAGATTTCGAAGATACACAGAAGACTCTGAAACTTAATAGGTGTCTTATCATTTTTCCAATTTCAATCCAGCCAGCACCCCAAGACATGGAAATGAGCCGGTTTCCCTGGACTGGTGAAAGGCAAGTAAGGAGACAGCCTTGAGCTCAGAGCAGACACTGACGACACTAGCGACACTCAGAGGGAGAGGGACAGGGAGAGAGGTTCTCAAAGAGAGGAGAAAAGCCACCAGCAGACACCAACCGTCACCCTGGAGCACAGCAACCCCAGCCGCCGCCACCCACGGGCAAAACAGCAGAGGCTGGAGCCTCGCCAACTGCGGGCGTGTCTGTAAAGACGACGGTGGTACCAATCCTCCGGCAGGATGTCAGAGGATACCCGAGGGGACACGCACACCGGCACGCGAGCAGAGGGCAGATCGAGGAGCCAGCGGACCAGCGTCCTCTGACAGCATTTACCAGAGTGGCGCTCAAGAGGCCAAGGACTCGGAGACACGCGCAGCCTACAAAGATGGCAACAAACCAAAGGCGCGCTGACCCCTTTGGGACATGCTGCTGAAAAGCTGGATCTACACCAGCAGGAGACCCTGTTTTAGAGATTGTGCAATCATTCCCTTTAGCAGTAAACACCAAAGCACTATGTTATGAGTACTTACAAAGGGGGTTCAAAATATGATCTGAATGTACCCATCACTCAAAGCTCTGCTTTTAAACATTCCATTTGTGACTGATAAAAGTAACTTAAAAAGAATCATCATTTTTTGTTAACAAAATAGAAAGGAGCCGAAAATAAAGTTGGCTGCGTAGCCACAGAACTAGAGCTGTTTGTGACATCTGGCAGCGCACGCCCAAGCCCTCACCCAGGCCCATACGCAGGCACACACGCGGGAACACACGCGGCAACACACGCGGGAACACGCGCGGGAACACAGGCGGGAACACAGGCAGGAACACGAGAACACACGTGGGAACACACGCGGGAACACACAGGTCCACACACAGGAACACGGGCACACATGGGCACATATGCAGGAACACATGGGAACACACGGGCACACACAGGAACACACGCGGGCACACGGGAACACATGCAGGAACACATGGGAACACACGCAGGCCCACAAGCAGGCACACACGGGAACACACAGGCACACACGCAGGAACACGCGGGCACACACGCAGGAACACACACGGGCACACATGCAGGAACACATGGGAACACACGCAGGCCCACAAGCGGGCACACACGGGCACATGCGGGAACACACGTCGGCACCCGCGGGAACACACAGGCACACACGCAGGAACACACGGGCACACGCGGGCACACACACAGGCCCACAAGCAGGCACACACGTCGGCACCCGCGGGAACACACAGGCACACACGCAGGAACACATGGGAACACATGCAGACAGGCATGCGGTCGGTGTCTGTGCACTGAGCACTGGGCTGTCACATGACATTGGTTTCTCAGCGGTCGGGGCCACAAAAGCATGAAAGCCATGTTTACTATGTGGCTGATGAAGACAGAGAAAGATGTCCATCTCCTTCCGAACTGGACACACACCACCAGCTGGCCCCTCGCCGGTCACCTGGAAGACCCCGCGTCCCAGTCCTGGCCGTCTCCTCGGGGGCGCTGGCCTGTGCGCCCCACCACGGAAGGCCGGGGGCTGCTGCTTCCTGGCGAAGGGTTCTGGGAATGATGAATGACTCTGACATCGTGACAGTAAGACAAAGAAGAATTCTGAGAAACTGTATCTGGGAAGAAAAAAAATAATATAATTATCCCTTAATTTTCATTACTGGTGTCATTCTCCTAAGAAGCATCAGCAAAACTCAGAGTAGAAATGTTGCTGGAGGGACAAAAACAAAACTAACGATCAACCTTTGCTGCAAGCATTCACTTAGCACATTTGGGTTTCTCACTACTGACCCGATTACATGGAACCTTCCAGAAGGTTTGTTCACTGACAGCATTCGAGACAGCCAAAGCACAACCTCCGAGCATGCCCCCCCCGGGATTTAAACTCCCCGGGAGATCTCGCCCCAGACCAGATGCAAAAATTAGCTCAAGAGGGATCAACAACCTAAACGTGAGAGCTAAAACCATCTAGTTCTTGGCAGAAACTGGAGGCGTAAATCTTCCTGACATTGGATTTGGCAATGGCTTCTTGGATGTGACATGAAAATCACTAACAACCACGGAAGACATAGACAAGTTGGACATCATCAAAATGAAAACCTTTTGCACATCCAAGGACTTTAACAAGAAAGGGACAACCTATAGAAGGGGAGAAAATATTTACAAATCATATATCTGGTAAGGATTTAACATTTGGGATATTGAAAGGAAACTCCTAAAATGCAATTAAAAAAAAAAAAATCAAGAACCCAATTTAAAAATGAGCAAAGGACTTGAACAGACATTTCTCCAAAAAGGACATGTGGACTGTCAGCACGCACATGGAAAGGCACTGAGGGGTCAGTGGTCACTGAGGGAGAGCGAATCCAAACCACAATGAGACACCGCTTCACCCTGACTAGGATGACCAGGATTAGGGGGGGAAAAAAAATGGAAATAACCAGTGCTGGGGACAATGCAGAGAAACTGGAAACCTCACCATCACTGGAGGGAACATAAAATAGTGCAGCCACTGTGGAAATGTTTTGGCAGTTCTTCAGAGCTGACCATACAGAAATATGTGACCAGCAATTCCACTCTTAGGTATCTATCCCAAGAAAACCGAACACGGGCTCACAGGGGTATGTCCATCGCTCAGGAAGATTCACGCTCAGTAGCCAAAGGTGGGAGCGACGCTGTGTCCATCACAGATAAATGAAAATTCAGCATGTGCACACAATGGCTGGTTCGGTTATCAAGGGGACGAAGGTTAGCACAGATGAACCGTGAAAACACTACACTAAATGACATAAACCAGACACAAAAGCACAAATATCGCATGACTCCACTTGTATAAGGAGCCTAGAATAGACTTCGACTATAAAAATCTTTTTCTGATGAAACATCGGGTACCCAGAGCTCTGCTATCAGTCATTTGCCAAATACATATATATAAATACACCTCAAGAATATTAAGGAAACCCCAGACCCTCAGAGATGTAGCTAAAATAAAGTCAATGTAAAGCATAATATTCAAATAGCATAGAATCGGTGAAATTCATAGTGAAGTAGGAATTACTCTGAAGCATGCTGGCAAAGCGCTGTGATTTAACATTCAAAGCATACTGTCAGCGCTCAGAAATCCTGTCAATGCTGCTTTGACAGGGCCAGCCTTGTACTCTATTTGGCCATTAGGTGGCACTTTTTCCCTGAAAAGTCAGGCACTGATAATAACCCTGACTCCAAGCTGCTTAAAAGTGCTTTTCATAAAATGCAAATCGATGATTTCAAGCCAAACCATTTATTCGCCCAACATAACACTTGCTAAAATGCCCAAAGTTTCATGGGAATCCCTGCACTCAGGACCCCACCCCAGGCCCCACTGACGCAGGACAATCAAAGAAAGACACCTTGCAAATGTCTCCCCACAAACAAATCGCATGGGTTGGCGGGTGGTGCTGCCAGTTTGTTTTCAAGACGTGAACCCGATCTCGTTCAGGGAGGGGCGTTTACGTGCACATACAAGGGGAGCCGTCGGCAGAATCGGCACCAGCGGCTGTGGAAAACGTGCACATCAATACCTTGTTTACTGCAGAAAAAGCCGGGGTCCCGGTGGAAGTTCAGTCTATTTCTTAAATACGAGCACAGCTGCTGCAAACAGGACACGGCCTGCAGCGCCAGGCGATGTTTTCCGTCTCCTCCGAAGGCCAGTTTCAACAGAGACAAGAGGCTCTGAAATAAGAAGAGCAGGGAATAGGACCCACACAAAGGGCATCACTTCAGAGTAAAAGAATGATCAAAGGGAAGAGCCCAGGTGCCAAACACTTTTGACAGCCCAGGTGCCAAACACTTTTCACACTTAAGTAACAAAAGTGGACAAAAACAACTTGTCGTGCAAACAGGTCAGATGATAAAGTTTAAATAGAACTGTTTCTTCCATCTAAAATATGTCATGGAGTCCCTATTTCGAAAGCATAGGGATTATTCCCCCTTCAGGACACTGACTTGGTTTAGGATCACAGCAAACCTTTCACATTATAAACAGCTAAGTCAGTTTGCCACATGTTGGTAATTCACAGCTCTTCTTCCGCTACCCACTGTTTGACAGCTGTGACGGCGGACGCTGACGGCCACGCGCCACGTACCCGTTTCAGCCTGCTGACTGTGAATCCGGGCGGCTGAGGCTTTAGCAATGCTGTGAACAGGCCACGCTCCCAGCTGGGCACCTGTCTCCTATGTATGAGCCACACAGTAGACTGTAAAGAGTCCATCTACATCCCTCGCTGCCACCCACTCCCACCACCACTAGCCCTGCACCTCATGCATCAAAACCAATGTGGCGCTGCCTACTCTGAAGCGTCACCGAGGCCCGACCTCAATCTCCAAAGCCCACCCTCTGCTATGGGTGACTCGTAAGCGGTGAATCTAAGGCAGTCAAAGGTGGTCAAGGTGAACCGCATGTGAAAACACCTCTTAGCAAGAGAGTGGCCACGGCACCTAAGTCAGGAACCAGCTGAATAAGCAGGGACTTCATCTTTCACATACCAGGTCAATGTGCCAGTGTTTTTTGCAAGGACTCTTCATTTTGCAAAATGTACTTTGTTGCAAAATGTTTTCTTTTTCAAAATCTCTGACAATTATGGAGAATACGCACCTGAACAATTTTGGGCCTTTGAAGGAAAATCTCAGCCGGAAAATCTTGCATGATAACATCCTTCAAAAGTTCACAGGTGTTCCAGATCAAAGTGTGGTTGCTGCTTCTTAAAGAGCTGTAAAACACAACAGCAGTCATTTGTGAACGCGCACTCCAGACCAGACTGTAAGGAAACCAGCGGTGCTCACGACTCTGTTCACGACCCCTCACACCTCAGCTGAGACGTCACTTCCGCCACCTTCCCACCAGTCACGAACAACTTGGGGCAAGTGCTCCTCCACATCCCTAGCTTCTGCGGGAGAGTAATTCCATGTTGACTTTGTAAGCCCCACTAGAGCTCCTTCGAGAGCAGGGACTGCATGCATCTACCACATGTGCCCAAATTAGATCAGTAAGGTCAAAGTGCAGAGCATTCAAGGGAACCTGACGAAAGACTAAGTAATAAGACAGGAAAAATACTAGTAACTATAGAGGTCAATTCTAGGACTCTGATTCCTTCCTTCTCTTCCCTGCTCTTGTTGAGTCAGGCTGGGACTTCCCTCATGCAATACGAGGGCATCCTTCAAACTCTTAGACAATATTTGCCTTCCTAGGGATGTAGCAGTCGTTCACTCCCCATGAGAACACACTGACACTTAGCACCCACCTGTGTCTGACCCTAGGCCTAGCAGGTTGGTCTTTATTTTCCAGATTCTCAACAAAAAGACACAAACTCTTTTGCTGTGGGATTCACTGAAAGTTTCAGGGAAAAAAAAAAGGTGAATCTAGACATTGAAACACTTTCCAGATGTCTGAAAATCAGCTACCTACTTTTGGGGATATGAACAAATTAAACTCCACTATATAAGATGAGTTCAGTGTCTCCAACCTTATCTGTCACATAGTTTTCCTCCTAAGAGAATGCATGTTTTAAAATACATTATCTACTAGAGATTGCATTTATGCTTGATGCTTTTCATTTTTATCAACCGAGGACACAAGCAATGGCCAATCGGAGAATCCAGTCTGTGAAAGATGACTCGCATCACCTAGGAAAAACAAGATTTCAACCATACACACAAAAAAAGCATCATGCGTAGCCGGATTAAAGGCAAAAAAGGCATTTTCTGTCTTGCCTTCTGAAAGGCTGATGATCACTCATCTATCCCATTTCTGCCTTTCACAGCCACTCAGTTCCTTTCTCCTGGTGAAGATGTAGAGGAAAAGCTATCAGACAACACCCATAAGTGAACCAAACCTGCAATTGTCAGCACTGTACCTTTCATTGGAGCAGAGAACATGTCTGTCCGTCGTGGTCAGAGGCAGCCAAGGAAACGTAGAAAACTTCAAACCCTTCACGTTCTGATTGACTGTAAGTGAAGACAAGAACACCAGGCTGACGGCTCATCACGGGCAGAGGAAAGTCTCACTTTAAAACAAGTCCCAAATAAAGTGCTATCTTCCAGGAACCAAAAAGATCAGCTACAAATATGTTCCCTTTACAAGGTAAGTCACAGAGCTCTCTTTTCCTCGGTGCAAGAGGGTGCAGGTGTGATTGTCAAGGCGCACTCAACACAAAGCGATACTGATGCATTTAGAGTTCGACTGAATATTCTCACTCGCCCTGTGGCGGCCCTGGATACAGAAGCTACATCCAGCATGAAAGGAGCGGCATCTGGAAGAGACCTTTCACTGCAGAAACTCGATGACGTCAGCACAGTCATATCCTGTACCTCGTCAGCTATAATCAAATACCCCATATGGTGCTAGACGTTGAAACCTCTTTGAACATGACTTGAAGACCATGAGGTTGAAGATCAAATATCAGTGCTCAAACAAGATTAAAAGAAATCTGAGAAACCAACACAATCTTAACATACGCCCGTTCAAATTCTTTTCTAAAGATCAACTACCAAACAAGCTAAGGCGGCGCTACCGAGAAGCAGTATCCCACAGTCCTTCCAAATAGTGAAGAGTCTTTCTGCCAGTGCTTTGAAGAGAACATGGAAATGCTCAGGATCACAGTGTCATGAAATTCCCAAGGACCACACAGCTGCTGCTATAAAAAATGCCAACATAAAAGCAGGGTTTACTTTGCAAAGGAAAAGCAAGAGGCAGGGTGGAGGGAGGCCAGGCTTACGCTATGCACGTGAAGATGGGTCCAGAGTGAGCCACGTGGATCTAGAGGCGATTCTGCTAAGCGAAATAAGTCAAAAGTAGAAAGACAGACACCAGATGACATTGCTCATAGGTGGAATGTGAACAGACAAAACAAAGGAACAGACAAAACAAAAGCCCTTGACCCTGGCAATAGAATGAAGGTGACCGATAGAGAGTGGGAGCCGGGAGTGGCAAATGCTGGCAGAGCCCACTGGACAGTGGGGAAGAACACTTGGTGATGTGGTGGAGGGCAGGGTGTGCTGACATATATCTGAGGAATTGAGAAATTGCATACATGCATTTATTTTAATGTGGAAAATCAAAGTTACTGCGATTAGAAAAAAAAAAAGCCATTCCATCAATCCACAGACAAACTACCTTCAAAAGCTCATCTCTCTCAGTCAAATGTTTCATCAGCTTCACTCAAAAACCCATCCTCCTCCCACAAGGGAGATGCTGGCTGCCCCCGATGTCACTCACTGTCACTCCACGAAGCCTCGGTCACAGACACAACAAACTACTATTTCAAAACCAAAGCTCCCTACGAGCCTACAAAACCTTTCCAGAAAAGGAAGGCAAAGTATTTTAACAGTTAGACAGTCTCTCTTCTTATGCTGTTATCCGACCTGTGTCTAGAAAAGCTTTTTAATAACAGGGCTTCCTACTCAGTGGACTACTTCACATCGGCAGGCATCCCGGACACAGCTTTTCCTCTCCACCATGCAGACAACGAAATGTGAAGCGCCTGTCTGCTACAGCTCTCTAACGACGTCAAGCTTCCGCCTTTCTAAGCCTCTGTCCTCCCAGTAAGGTCAGCGCACTGACAACAGTAGTCGCTGACCCTGGGGGCTCGTCCATTCACTCGAGGACTAGTCTGAACACGTTTGGCCTTCTTCCAAAAGCACTGGGGTAAGGCGGTGCTGGCAGCTGTCATTAAGCTTATAATGAGGGAGACCAACAAGAACGAAATACATAATTTTGAGTCACGCTGTCAGAAAGAAAACTAAACAAAGAAAGTGATCGCTGGCTCAAGTTCTCAGGAAGGTCTCTCTGAGGCAGCATGTAAGCAGAGACCATACACAGCCAGACACAAAAAGACCGAGATGGATGTACGCTGGCAGAGTATCAGTTAGGTCTGCTGCCTCCAAAGGAGTGCAGGCCACATATATACCAGGGACTGGGGTTCAGGGACCAGGGTTGGGGTCCCAGGTTCAAGCAGAACAACCAAAGTGAACTAAAATAAAAATAAATTAATAAATTAAATGTTTCTTCCTCCTCTCTTCCTGCCCGCCTGCCTGCCTACTCACCTTTATTTCTGCCTGCACCTTCCCTTTAATTGAAAAAAAAGACGCAGATAAAATTCCAGGGAGAGGCTCAAAATCACAGTTCTTTAACCAACTGGATGTTCAGATAAAGATCAAAGATGAATGAAGGAACTAAGGTGGTCCTGAGAATTTGGTCAAGTAACTGGTTAGGAAGGGCCACTCCGTGAGCCGGGGAGGAAATGAGAGGAGACACACAGAGGGACATTCTCGGAGAGACGTGGCATCCAACCAGCACACCCAGCTGCCATCACCACCACCCACGGAAAGTCTGTGCAGGTGCGGTTCACCCACCTTGACGCTATAAACTAAAAGAATCAGAGGCAAACAAAATTCATTTTAATGCTGAAACATTCGAGTCTGACCACGTCTTCCCAACAAAGAGCAAAGGATTTCATTTCCCGTTTCGCAGGCCAGCGGGTTTTCCTCCCCTCCATACACACCCAGTGCTGGAAAAGGCACTGCCATCGGCTGGAAATTACTTTTATCTGGAGGGAAGTAGCCCACTGAGATTTCAGGTGGTTGTAGTAATTCTGGAAAGAAAACATACATTACTAGATTACTGATCCATTATTTACTAAAAGAACTTGCTTTTATTCAATTATTAATGCTCTATCCTTTTTTTTTTGTCTCTGTGAATAGTCTATCTTCCTAAAGAAGAAAATATGTGAATGCTGAGCCACTTTTAAAGGGATTTTCCCTCTCTCTCTTTGACCCTTCAATGCAGTGATCTGTTAGAATGAAAACAACCAAATTGCATAAGGAATCTAGTGCATGGCATTTGCTCAAGAACTCCTCGCCTGTTTCTTCCTCCAGCTCCCTCCTCTGCTGCTCCAGTTACACAGCTGCTGATCACTTGGCTTTTCATTAAGATCTTTGTTTGAAGTTCTTGGAAACGAAGCGGTCAAGCACTACCTTTTGCGACCTTGGACAACTCCCTTCACACGTGAGGACAGAGTCCTCAGCTCAGCTTCAGCGGGTACGAGTCTGGAAAGGGCTAACTAACTGAAACAGAATTCTGTGCTGTCCTGTTGAGAGTCAGCAGCTTCTAACCTTCAACAGGAAACTGAAACCAGCGCTAGAGCACACGTCTCTCTCACTCACCTGCGAGGAACTTGACTGCAAATTTCACTTTAAAATTCTACTTTACTGTTCTGGCTTACCCCCAACTGTCAACGGCACTGATGAGAGTCGCCAGCACGCAAGAACTCAGTGACAGCTGCTCCCTGGTTGTCGCTGCAGCACAGCCAACGCGGCGAAAACATCTTAACCGAGTAAACCGGCACGACGGGGTCTAATGCTGTCACCACCCAATCACATAAACTGTCTGGAGTTTTTATTCTTCAGATCAGTTCAAATGTCTCCCAAGACACCACACTGGGCATGAACTAAGCAGCACATGACAGTCACAGCTAACCACGCTGCACTTGGTTTAAACCAGGCCCTGTGAGAAGCGTTGTGGAGCAGGGTCTCCCTTCATTCACAGCACAGCTGGAAGAAATGCATTCTTTCTTACAGTCCCGATTTTTGGACAGGAAAACTAAAGCCGGCGCGCGTGAAGTGCCCCAGCCGCGGTCACACATCTAACGGTAGATCTTGGGCTTAAATCCATGTCCCCTTGACTCTGATTCTACCCAGTCCCCACTGGGTACTGCAGCTTATAAGGTACTTAGTTATCTCGTTTTGATCAGACCCCATAGCAAAATCATGAACTAGAACAGGTATCACCATGCCCCTATGTGAAAAAAATCAGTCCAAAAATGCAAGGATAAAGCATTTAGATGTCTAGCTCAATGAAAATTTGTTATTGTTAAAGAACAAAGACTGTCAAACTAGCCTCACAAAAAGAAACTCACTGGCACCTTTGAGACTAAAGGTGGGGCGGGGGGGCAATAAATACGAATGTATCCTCCTCTGAATAACAGTAGTGGAACAGGGAGAAGTCAGGCTCATGTAAGTCAAAATGAAAAAAATAAGTTGAGGAGGGGGAGGGTTTCTTTTCATCTGAGGTTTCTTTGCTTAGAATTAACCACTAGAATGTACCAAACTGAGTCTATAAAGTTACCTGTCTGATGGTCTTGGTAAGATGCAGAGCAGAGTGCAGGAACTTCTGAAGGAAGAGTAAAAAGTCCATCCAGAATGCCATCAATTTCGGCCTGTAGATTAGGCTCCACGTTAGAACGAAGTTTGGATAAGAACTCGACTGCTCCCAGATCAACCAAATGCTGGACTGCTGGAGGATACTGAAATATGAGAAGTACCTTGAGAACAGTGACAAATATCTAAATCTCTAGGCTCTATCTTCCGGCAATCAAAACACCATATTGCTGATATGCCAGATATTCCTCTTTCTAAAAAATAAACTGGCAGTGAAAACCCCCAAAGAAAAGAATAGGACACAGGTTCATAGAGGCATACACAAAACATTTGGGGACACTTATGAGAGAAAAGACCAGACCTAGAACACAAGACATTCACACTAGCAAGCCCTACTTTCATTTATTAAATGGGTAACTTTTCTTCACGGAAACCCACTTTATCCATAAGCTCCTACCTCCAATCACCCAAAGGATGCAAAGTATTAAGAATCCCTGATAGCTGAGTAATAACTTAGTTTAAAAAGTTAAATTTGTGTGTGCTCTGATGGAGCAGCGGTTAAGTCCATGGCCACCTCTGGCTGAGAGAAGTCCACGTACCTCCCAGGGCCGAAGGGAGGGAAGGTGGAGGGAACCCAGGTGAATAACGAAATAAAATAAGTAAAACTGTCTCCTCCTCTCTCCGTCTCCCTGCCTGCTTGCCTCTGCTCGCCTTCATTCCTCCCTGCAACTTTCCTTTAAAAAACAAACACGTTAAAATGGCCCTTTGACAGGTGACTCTGACACCTACCTACTCTGCAGAGAGGCAGAGGAACATAAATCTGAAAAATGGATGCAAGAAACGTAATTTAACCCACTTGTGCTGCCAGTTACTCATGGTCAGCAAGGGTATCATTCAATGTGTTCTCTTTCCTACAGACGCACCTAACTTTTAACAGGGAAATAACGGAATCTATGAAACATACACACAGAGAATGACAGCTGTTAACCTCCAAAGACTGCACACCCGGGAAGAGGCCAAAACTCAGAAGTGCTGCTACCGGGGAGCCCAGGAGAGCCGAAAGGAGGCTCGCCCCCCAAACCAGAGAAACCAGAAGGGTGCCAGGCGCCCGGCCGCATAGAAGCCAGCATCTCCCCGGATGCTGGCAGCGGCTTGGCCGGCGGGGCCAGTCCCGACGAAGGCCACGGCCACCGAACGGGAAGCGCGCGGTCCCTACCTGCAGCAGCCGACCCAGCAGGCCCAGCACCTGTCCCGGCAGCGGCGCGACGGGGAAGTTGAACCACTGCAGCAGGTGCTGGAAGAGCAGCCGCTCGTGCACCAGGTCCGCGCAGCCCAGCAGCCGCAGCTCCAGCTTGCAGAGGATGCTGCGCAGCGCGCGCTCCCGGATCTCCGCCAGCGGGTGCCCTGCGGGGAAGCAAGCGCTCAGCAGCCGCCCCGGCGCCGGCCTCTCCCGGCCCCGAGGTCCCCCGGTCCTCCAGCCCCGCGGCTCCCGGACCCCCGGCCCCGCGGTACCCCGGCTCCCCGACCCTCCAGTCCCGCGGTCCTCCGGCCCCCGGACCCCCGACCGGCACTGAGGGGCGCCGCCCGGGTCCCGCCTGTTACCCAGCTTCCGGATGAGCCCGGCCAGGGCCATCGCGCCCGCGCCGCCGCCGCCGCCGCCGCCGCCGCGGGAGCCCGAAGCCGCCGCGCGCCCGCCCGCCACACTCAGCGAGCCGCGGGAAACGCGGCGCGGCGACCGGCTTCCGCCCCGCCGGCCAGCCGAAGAGCGAGTGGGACTCCAGGAGCTGCGCTCGCCGCCCGCACCGCCCGGGAAGCGGACGGGCCCCGCATCACCGCGGCTCCGCGCTCCGAGACCCCGTTTCGTCCCGAGACCCAGAAAGCAGGGGCGGCCCGCCGGGCAGAGGCGCCTGGCCGCCGTGCACGCCGGGAGTTGTAGTCCCCGCCCGCCGGGCCGCCCTCCCGGAAGTCCGGGTGCGCCGCGGCGCCGCCCGCCGGGGGTTCCGCGTCCGAGCGCGGGCTCCGGTGCGGGCTGTGCGGCGGCCCGCCGCCTTCCCGCCGCTCCCCGCGTCGTCGCTCCGCGGAGACTCGTGCTGGCGGGCGATCCGCAGTCTGGGCTCCCGGAACGTTGCGGCGTAGGTGCCTTGTTCGACTTTGTCTTGTGTGGTTTCGTGGTGTTGGCATCTCCCGTTACTCAGCGACACCCCTAGGACGGACAGGTGCTCCTGCAAAGTGGACCAGGCCTGGGCGCCCTGCGGCGCCGAGAGGGGCCGAGTTGGGTCGGGAAGGTGGGCCGGGTTAGCCGTTGAAGTCCACCACGGTGACTTTTTTTTCCCGCACTTTAAGTATTTTTATTGCAGTAATTTTTCTACACATTAAAATAATTACCTGTGCTTAGGTTCCCCATCCTTAGATATGTGTCAGCACACCCTGCCCTGCACCACACCAGCGAGTGTCCTTCCCCACTGGCCAGCGGGCTACGCCACCACGTGCCCCCGCCCGCCCCGTTCCCTGTTGGCAGCTTCAGTTCTGGTGCAAACGTTTCATGGTGGGTTACGTTTCATCTGTTCCTTTGTCTTGTCTGTTCCCATTCCACCTGAGTGAGGCCATCTGGCTCTCTTTCTTCTTTTGACTTTTTCACTTAACCTCATCCCCTCTAGATCCATCCATTTGATTCAAATGACAGCATGTGATCTCTTCTAAGGGCTGTGGAGTGTTCCACTGTGTATATGGACCACATCTTCTTTATCCATCCATCTGAGGCTGGGCACTTAGGTAGTTTCCTGTTCCTACCTGTTGCGAACAGGGCTGCAATAAACGTGGGGGTGCGTACACCTCTGCAGATGGGTGCTTTTGTGTCTTTTTGGGGAGTTGCCCAGAACACCACAGTGACTCGCACTGCTGTCTAGCAAAACAAATAGGAGGAAACTTAGCACTGGTAACAGTAAGAATAAAACTGAATTTCTAACATAATTTGCATTTTAGAGACCATTTTGCCTTGCTGATCTTTTCTTCCCCTCAGAAAGAGATATCAGGGTGGCTATTCCCACTTGTATTTTGCAAAGCAGGGAACTTGACATCAGACAGGAACTCACCCAAAGTCACAACAATAGTGAGTAACTGATCGAGGACCTGATCTTGTGTTTCTTTGTCTCCTTCTTAGGGCCTTGCTGCCTCTGCATGTGTGGAGGATGGTAGTGAACATCTGAGCTGCATTTTTGAAGAACAAAGAGTCAGCAGAGAAATGGGGGAGAAATCCTGCTGGAGATAACTTTCAGAAACAAGGATTGCGCATGAGTTGGTCACAGCCATCGCTGAGAAATTCTGGAGGAATAAAGGGAGGGGAAGGGGCCGCCAGCTGCTAGTTAGTCTGCATTTCACTCTCCAGTGTGCTCCTTGTGAGTCTGCCAGCCCCAGCACAAACTGACCAGCACAGAGAGAAAGATGCACCCAGCTGCTGGCTTCCATTTCACTGTGGCCCATGGGAGACACCAGTGGGCATCAGAGAGTGGGAGGGAAGATGGGGATACTTAGCCAGAACTCCACTAGCCCACACCTTACCCTGTCCGGCCAACACTGTAACAGACCTCCTGCCCCAACCCAAGGGTGTTGGTCCTGGATGGATGTTGTGCCAAACGCACCCCAAAGTGGGACCTGGGAGACAGTTAGACCAGCTCAGAAGTTTCTGTGATTCTCCACAGCATGAAAGTTTCAGCAGTGGCTTTAAAGTGTCAGGTCAAAATATACACGAGGAACCATATAAATAACTTTCCAATGCTGTTTCTAAGATGAGCAGACTTAGATGATGAGAAAGGAGTTTCAGTGGGGAAGGGGCGAGGACACTGGGAGAGGCCTCATTTACAGCAAGCACGCTGCAGGTAGAGTCGGGGGTTGAAGCTGTGCTTTTTATGGTGCTTTTCTTTTCTATTTTCTATTGTTGTGGAGCCTACATTGCTTTAGTAATTAAATAAAAATCAGTAAGTCCTGTGTATTACATCCAAAGAAGAGAACAAATTTTTTTTTAAGATAGGAAGAAAGGTTGGGAGAGAGGATAGGAGGCAGGGTGGGGGAAGAGTAAGAAGCATTTTGTTGTGTGTTTTTGTGTGTTTGGTCCCAGCTCCGACCCTGACTCTCAAACCCGGGTCTCAGGCTTTACATGGCCACACCCCAGCCGTCCCTGCCGCCTGAGCCACAAGGGTGCATCCCAAAGCAGAGAAATTATCTATCACTTTCCTGTTAACTAAGTATCAATTGACCAACTTTTCCTCAGTCAGCCTTCAGTTTGCTGTTCTACTCATTAATGAGTGGAATTAAAGCTCATATATTCTAATGTATTAACTATGCTTTCACTTATCAATTACTTTCTTGGTATTTCCTTAGCTGTATTTTGCTGTTCCTTTTCTAACTTCTCGAGCCAAAGTCTTAGTTGCTTTATTTTTATCCCTTATTCAGTTTAAGTCCATGAATCTACATCAAAGAAAAGCCTTAGTCATATGTCATGAGTTTGGATTCGCGATGTTCTATTTTTATGCTATTTTGATGCTTCCTATTTCTCCCAAGATTTTTTTTTTTTTTTTTTTTTAAGTACAAGGAGGCATGAAGGCGAGTAGGCAGGCAGGCAGGCAGGAAGAAAGAGGAGGAAAAAGCATCTTTATTTTACGTAGTTGTTCATCTTGGTTGTTCCCTCAGCCCCAGGTCTTCAACCAGGATCTTGGGATGTGTGTGGACTGTGCTGGAGTGGACTAAACCACTAGGCCACCAGAACATGCACCGACATCTATTATGAAGTGTGGTTTTTAATCACTAAGTCTTTCTGGCTTGTGCTTTAGTTATTAATTTCTAACTGTCATATCACTGTGTACAGCTTAATACACAATGTCCATAGTTTTGAATTTCACGATCTAATATTTTAAGTGATACCTGCTTACTTGAAAAACTAGGCAGTAGATACCTGTGTAGATATGTGGAGAACTGTCTATATGTGTTTGTAATTTTCTGCTTACATGTGTAAGGCTATTTTTGTTATATTTATTTAAATGCTGACCTAAGGAAAAGAGCTTGAATTTTACATAATAGTAAATGGTAGTCATTCAAATGCTGATAAAGAAATGATCAACAAAGGGATGAAGGTAGATATCATATAAATCCACATCTGCAGAAGTACCTTACATTCACCGCTGTTTTCGTCTTCCCTTCTATACCGTGAATCCCTTTACCCACTTAGCTCACCCACCTTCCCCATCTCTTCCTGAAACCACTGATTTGCTTTTTACTTTTTCTGAAAGTTCGTTGTTGTTTGATTTAGTTCTTTAAGTCTATATTTGTTTGGTAATGTTATAATGAACATTCTTTCAACAAAATTAACTTGTTAATCGTAATGAAAGAAAAAGAGCAACAGGATTAAGGAGCGAGAAAGATGAAGGGAGGCAGCCCTCTGTGTGGAGGCCTGCTGAGGTCACAGGCTGGGCCCCACTAGGAACAGGAGGTGCACTGACAGGCACTAACTAACTAACTGCTGAACTCCCTTCATTCTCGACCACCCTTCCCCTTATTCGTCCTCCCCAGATCTCACCAGTAGTCACCGCCTCGACTGTTCTATCGGATCATTCCGATTAGATGAAAATAGTTAGACCCAAAGACAGAGGAGATGCTCCATTACTTTCCTAACGACTCACATTACGAACTGTGCTGATTTATTCGAGAAGAAAAATAATACTTTTTTTTTTTTTTTTGTCTCCTGGAAAAAAGCATACGCTTGTGTTCCTCCCACAGCTGGGACCTGAGTTTAGTACTTGGGTGCCACACAGTAGGTGATCCCATCCATTGCATCGCTGTTGCTTCTGTTTGCTGACTCTCAGAATACCTGCCTCGTAGCCGTACATGCCAGAAACTGTGTAACAGGGAGCAGAGTCTGCAGCCGGACAGGCATGGATTTATGACCGGCTTTACAACCTTCCCAGTCACATAATTGTGGGTAAGGTCATTAGCTTCCTTGGTTGCAAATGATAAAACACTAACTCAGACAAGAAAGCAAAAAATGAGTTATTTATCACCTCACTCTAGAAATGTATCTGGTCTCAGAGACACACACAAAAAAATACCAATATTATTCTCACTCTCTTGGTGGGTTGCTTCTTTCATTCTGTTTCATTTCTTGTATTGCAGGCAGGATTCTCCCAAACTGTAGGGGAAGACGGGCTATGTTCCAGACTTCGTCTTTCCATGCAGTGACCCAAGGGAATAAGAAAGCCGCTCTTTCGATGTCTGGATATAAGGTCCATGAAAGAGCCCCGTCTCAGCTGTCACTGTGGGATCTCTGGGTCTGCGGTTACTTGTTCACATCGTCCTCACACAGGACAGGTGTGCGTATCATCGCACCAGCGCTACGGCGAGTCGGCAGAAGACATCTACAGGGAAGGGAGCTGTTAACCAGAATTAGTGATGAAAGAAACAGGGTGGGAGGGAAAGCTGACTTCTCTGCACCTGCTCAGCCCCAGCTTCCCCAGCAGAAATCGGGATTCATAGTGGTATCTACCGATGGATCTCTTTGGAGACCAGAGGAGAGGACTTAGCAAAGCACTTATCCCAGAACTTTCCATAATAGTTGCTATAAATAATGGCTGTTCTAGCAGCTGTCACACCTGGGGGTGCCTCCTTGTGATGAAGGAATGTTCGTGACTGCCCCCACTCAGTTCCTATTTTGAAACCAAGTTCCCAATATGATGGTCTTCGGGGCCATGGGAGGTGCCTGGTCTTGAGCGCAGAGACCCAGTGGATGCGCTTAGTCTCATCAGATCACCCAGAGCTCACCCCCATCCAGCCGTACAGACACAGAGAAAAGACGCCTGCCTGCCTGTCGTCCAGAAAGTGGGTCCTCACCAGACGCTGATGCTGCTGGCACCTTGTTCTTGGACTCCCAGATCCGGAACCACGAGAGGTACATTTCTTTCTAAGCCACCCCACCCATGCTGTTTTGCAGCCCAAACAGGGTGCCATCCTGCTCCTCCTAGGACTCCAGCGAAGTGCCGGAGCACCCCCCAGGTACTCTCCAGGGTGTGGAGGCTCCCTCAGCAGAGGGCTCTACAGCCAGCCGGCCACAGGGACAGAGGAGGCTCCCACAGGGGATGTGTCCCCTCTATGGCCTCTGTGCAGCCGTATCCAGGAAAGTAGAAGTAAGGAGCATTGCTTGACTCTTCTCATTTTTCAGAGAGAAGAAATCATTGGCCCAAGGGGAAAATCCTTCTGCGACCCACTTTTACCTTCATTGGGATACTGATTTATCTATGAAGACAGTGGTGTAAAGAGCAAGGAAGCGGGATGGCTCAACGAAAGGAGCCCCCACTAAATAGATGAGCAAGGTCATCCACGGTCCCCAGGGCAGGCGAACACTGTCATCCAGGAGGGTCACCAAGTCACCAGTCAGCCTGCCTTAGTTAAAAGAGAAAAAAAGATTTAGTCATAATTCTGCTCTCTAAAAAGGAAAAATGGCTGGGTCCAGAGGTTTCAGCCCTACTTAGAAATTTTCCTAATCATGTCTCATGATTTTGTCCTATGGGTTTACATAATATTTCATTTTTAAGGGGGATCATCACATTCTAATTTGCCCTCCCAAAGCCAAAATAGAAAGGCAATAAATATTTTCTGTCATGTTCCCATTCGTGGTACAACTAATTCTCCCTTGGAATCTACTCACAACACAGGAATCAGCAAAGTGCTCAAAAACCTGGAGGACAAGATGACTCCAGTGGGCAGGCAGCAGGAGAGTACGTTCAGGGCAGACGTGCCCTGAGTGAAGTCCAGCCACGCGAATCTTATCTCTGCCATCTTTTGAAATAAATGATACCTGTTTTTCAATATCGAAAAAGACTTTTATGCTTTTCTTTTTTTCTTTTTTTTTTGGAAGAAAGGGAGGGGAAGGAAGGGAGGAAAACACATCGTGATTTTTTCAGTGTTCATTTTTCATTTCACCCAGGTTGGCGGTTAGAACCCAACTGTCCACAGTTGGTGACCAGTGTCTCCGCCGCCTGAGACACAAAGGTGTGCCTCTGTGCTTCTAAGAATTCCATGTGAAAAGGCCACCTGATACTGGAAGAAGACATATACTTAATAACGGTTTGTTACACAGGGGCAGAAAAGAAAATTTAAAACTCAAATCATAGACAAATAACCCAATTTTAAAATGGGCAAAGTAGCTGAACAGACATTTTTTCACGGAAGACATACAAATGATCCATAAGCTCATGGGAAGACCCTAAACAGTATTACTCATCAAGAAAATGCAAATCAAAAAAGTCCAAAATGAGATTCCCTTCCTGTCCACTCGGATGGCTTTAATTAAAAAAAAAAGAATAGGAGAAATAACATTGTGACTGAGGATGTGGAGAAACTGGTAACCTTGACGACTGCTTCGGGAAGTGAAAAGTGGAAAACAGTCTGCTGGTTAAACTTAAAATTACCATATGACTCAGCAGTTCTCCAAGGCAGAGACCCGAGCGAATTGACAGCAGGTGTCGAGACAGAGACTTGCACACGGTGCTCAGCTCACAGCACTGTCGTCACAGGAGCCCACGGGGAACAAGACGTGGCGCATCCTGCACTGGAAGGCGCTTCACCGGGGATGAAGTAGACATTCCCGCAACAGCACAGCGCACCGCATGAAAGAAGCAAGTCACAGAAGGTGACACATTATACCTTCCTTTTACCTGTGTTTTCGTCTGCTTGAGCTGCCAGAGCAAAATGCCACCATCTGGGTGGCTTCAAGAACAGAAATCTCTTTTCTCACCAGTCTGGATACAAGATGTGCAAGGTCATTTTTGCTTTCTGGTGAGACCTCTGTTCCTAGCTGGTGAGCGCTGCCTCCCTGCTGTGTCCTCGTGTGACCTCGCCCGTGTGTGTGTGTGTGTGTGTGTGTGTGTGTGTGTGTGTGTGTGTATGTGTGAGGGAGAGAGAGCTCTCTGTCTCTTCATCTTCTTAATAAGGACACCAGTCCTATGGCATTAGGTGGCGATGGTGGCATGTGTCTGTGAAGACATTAAAAGCCATTGAAATGTACAATGTAAACTGGTGACTCACAGGACCCATGAGTGAGAGCTCAAAAAGTGTTATCAAAAGAAAAGCAGTAAGAAGATGTTAAGTCAACAAGTTGAGCAAGAATTTCACTTGTGAAGAGCTTATTTACCAAAATACCAAAAGACTTTGCTGAGGAAAATCAGCGTCCTTTTGTGAGAATCTGTGGGAGCCTCATTTCTATGTATCTGACAGCATTTAGACGCAGCCCTTCTACCAGGAGACAGTGGACTCCCGTGAGACTTGCGTGAACCTTTGCGCTTCCTTCCCAGATGCCGACATCATTCATAAATGCAAGACATTTCTGCCCTATGTCCCTACTGTCCCTTCTACATTTACCTCTCAGAAACATTCCCTTTGATAAGAAGAGGGATTTTATTTGCAAACCATGAGATTTAATTCAATAATGATGGACAAGTCCTTGAACGAAGAGTGCAGTGGAAGTTCAAAGAAATTTTGTTACTATGTTTAGATGTTTCTTTTCCATATATAAAGCCAAGTAACTTCATTCTGACGGTCAGACAGCTGACTCTGGGCCAGTGTTACTTCCAGGAAGAAAAGAAAAGCCAGCTCTTTAGAACTCTAGTGCGAAGATCTGTTTTCATGTGATCTCCAGGCGGTTCCCACGTGAGCAGCCGCTTTTGACTCAACGTGAATAATGATCTAGATGTTATGCTGCAGCCGCAGGTCATGTATTGATGGACATTCAGAAAATGATCATGACTTTCAGTCTCACCCCAGTTGGGTGTTGGAGACACGCCTGGGCTGAATGTATCTTGGGTCTGTAAATAAAATACTGATTCCTATGACGCTATGACAGAAAATATATTTTTTTAAAAAGGATATTGCAGTGCTGACTCACTTTTAAAGTTGAGTATTTGAAGGGACAAAGGTATGTCAGTTAAGGCAAAAAAGGAATCCCGAGCTAACGCTGGTACTTTGAGGGGGGTGAGGGAGTGGGGCTGTGTCTTGAGTCCTCTCAGTTTGTGACGCTAACCTTGTACAATACACTGTGTCACGCCTACTCCAAATGAAGACAGAAGTCTTGGAACTCTAAAGAACATCTTCTCAGAGGGTAGGTTTCACCCATCAATATGCTTTATGCTTATAGATTTTAGGGCGGGCTGGGTCTCAAAGTGACATGGCTGACCATCTGAAGAGTTTTCCATCTTTGGTTTTCCATAAGAATCTAGTTCCCGTTATCAGCTCAATAAATAGGCTAGCTGAATAAACAAACGAACTTCCAGTTGAGTTTAAGATCACTGTGTTGATGGTTTCTAACCACTGATTGTTCATCCTTGATGTCCCCCATCTGGGAATTCCTATCCTTTCTCTGCTGTTCTGGTGGGTACCTGGTAAGCAGAATAATGATTTCCCAAAAATGTCCACACCCTTCTCCCTAAAACCTGTAAGGATGTCAGTTTACATGACAAAGGAGAACTAACGATCCAGATGAAATTTAGGTTGCTCATCAGCAGGAGGTGATCCTGGATTGTCTCTTGGGCTCAGTGTCATCACTAGGGCTATAAAGTAGAAAAAGGAAATAGAAAAGAAACAGTGTGGGATTCACCTGCTGCTGCTGACTGAGTATGGAGGAAGGGGCCATGAGCCAAAACCTGCAGGCTGCTCTAGAACCTGGAGAAGACTAAGAAAGTGATTTTCCTCTAAAGTCTCCAGAGGGAACCTGACCCTGCAATCACCTTGATTTTAGCTCGGCAGAACCTGTGTCAAACTTCCAACCTACAAAAATAAACTGTTCAATGTGTGTTAAGTCCTTAGAGTGAGGTCATTTGATACAGCAGCAAATATCTGATACAAATAGAGAATGCACTTCTCTATCTTTTTCTCGTTGACTAGCTAGATGTCCTGTATATTCTAGTTATTCATTCCTGTCATAGTTTTACATATTTCATTGTGTATATGAACCAAATTTTGTTAATCACACATATCCTGATGGATACTGAGGTTCCTTACACAAGTTCACTATTGTGAATAACGCTGCTAGGAACAGATTCGTACAAATATGTGTTCAAATCCCGGCTTTCCATTCTTTGGAGTGTAAAACCAAGAGTGGAATTGCTGGATCATGTGATAATTCTATGTTTGATCTTTTTGAGGAATTGCCATACTGGTTTTCATAGCAACCGTACCATTTTATATTCCCATCAACAGAGCACAAACATTCCAATTTCCTCCCATCTTTGCTAACACGTTATTACATGTCTCTATCTCTTCCCATCTTAATGGGTATGAGACGAAAGCTCATTGTGAGTTCGATTTGAATTTCACTCAAAAAGATGCTGAGCATCTTTTTCCGTACTTGTCATTTGTACTTCTTCTTGGGGGAAATGTGTATTCAAGATCTTCCTCTCTTTTTAAGTCACAATTTTACATATTTAGTTGTCACATTGGTTATTCCCCCTCACCCCACCTCAGGTCATGACCCGGATGTGTGTGGACTATGCCAAGGGTGTATTAGACTGCTGGACCACCAGGGCATGCCCCATTTTAAATTAAAATCCAGTGTACCCCCAATTCATTCATCTGTTTTGTCTTCCATGCACATTCTTCTAAGGAGAAAGTCCATGGCTTTCATCAGTTTTCCAACACATTCTATATAGTCCACTCTCACCCTTTTCAGAAGAGCAAAGAGATTTGGAGAAATGTGGCATCAGGCCCCAGGCCACAGTTACAGGAGATTCTGCCGCCTCTTCACAGGGGCGCTGGGGCTCTGGGGTACCATCCCGGGGAGCCCTGCAGTTTGGAAGGGAGCGTGGCTGGACCTGGCTGTCCTGGGGACAGGAAGCCTGACTTGGCTGGTGGCCTTTACTGATTGCGGGGGGAGTGACTTAATAAAGGAGGGCCCAGGCTGGAACAGAGCAGAGGAAGGGTCCGGGGTTTGCTGCCAGCCCGCTGCCAGAGGAGGAGGTGCAGACTCTAGCTCTGCGGGCGTCCTTGGGCCCAAGGGCTCCCCTGGGATGGAGGCAGGATTGGGAAGCATTGTGCCGCTATCGCGGGCAATCTAGAAGCTGGGCCGGGCATGGCACCCCCAGCTGCCAAGAAGGGAGGACAGAGAGCGATGCCAGCGGGACTTTCCCAGAACAAAAGGAGAAGGAAGACTTGGGGCTTCGCACAATGATTACAAAGACCAAAGGGTGGGGTAAAGAATCCAGCTGGCCAAAGAAATCTCAGCCTTCTGCTTGGCAGGAACGAGCTGTTTTAGTAATCAGAGCCTTTCTCGGGACAGCAGGCCCTCCGGAGCCCCGGCGGAACAGCGCGCACCCCACTGGCCTGGCCGCAGCGACAGCCCTGACGGCAGCGTGGCCGCCTGCAGTGAGTCAGGCGCTGCGGGCTCGGCAGAGCCAGTGGCGCGCTCTTCCATCAAATCTCCAGTGTGTGACAGTTCAACAGAAGTTAGTCAGAGGAGCAGACTGCAGTGATCGACTCACTCCTTGTGGCAGCGTCTTCCCAGCGCCCCAGCAGCAGCCGACCGCCTACAGCGCAGAGCCAGGACGCACGGGCCCAGGAGAGCCCCAGCTCTATCCCCTGGAAGGACTCCCTGCAGGGGGGCCACAGGCCAGCTTGATGCACGTGGGAGATTCCAGCGAGAAATCGCTTTTCTACCATGACTGTCGACTTGCCTCTTTGAGGAGACGTGGGCTGCAAAAATAAGAGATTTTGATGTGTTTTTTTTTTTTTCTTGAGTCCACGCAAGGAGCAGTCAGGCGTTCTGAGGCCTAATAGGCTGTGGTGGTAATCACGGACATGCTAAATTTGAAGGATTTCTGCTATGAACTAGGAAAGTCATTTTCCTGTGTCGTCAAATGCACAGTTTTCTGTGGAAGTTTTCTTAATCTTATACTGACTTAAGGATTATCTTTAGCAATGTATGGCTAGTTTAATGGGGAACAAAAAAGGAATTAGCAGTCTCCGTGACAAAAATATCTATTAAGTAAGACACAAAAAGCACAAACAAGTAAAGAAAAAGTAAATTGGGCTTTATCTATCAAAGCACAGCATCAAGACAGGAAAAGACAATCCCCACAATGGGAGATAATCTTTTCAGTGTAAATAAAGATCTTATATCCAGAGTATATCAAGAACTCTCACAATTCAACTTCAGAAAGACCAAATAAGACCACAATGGAAAAATAGCAGTGAATTTCAGTAGACCATTTTCTAAAGATAATGTAAATGACTAAAAAGCCCGTGGAAAAATACCCAATATCATTAGTATTTAGGAAAATGAAAAAAACATAATGTGGTCATATTTGCATTTCACACCCACTAGGATGGCCATAGTCCAAAAAATGGAAAATAACAAGTATTGGCCAGGATGTGGCCCAATTGGAAACCTCATACATGGCTTGTGGAAATGGGAAATGGTGCAGCAGTTATGAAAAACAATCTAGCAGCGCCTCGAGAAGCTAAATATAGAATAACCAGAAGATCCAGAAATCCCACCACTGCGAGGTGTAGACCCAAGAAAATGAAAACACGTTCATAAGAAATTGAGTACGAAAAAAAAATGTTCATAGCATCATATTCCTTTAAAAAAAAAAGAAAGAAAGAAAAAGTACAGGCAGGAATGAAGGTGAGGAGGCAGCAGGCAGGAAGAGAGAGAGAGAGAGAGGAGGAGGAGGAAACAGCATTTTGTTTTATGTTTACTTAGTTTTTCACACCGGTTGTTCCCCCACCCATCCCACCCAGGACTCGAACCCAAGGGAAGTGGTTTTCACTCTTTTGGAGGCAATCGACCTAACCACTACTCCACCAGGTGTGCCAGCATCATAGACTTAATAACTCAAAAGTGAATACATTGCAAATGTCTATCAGTTGATGAATGAGTGAGCACATAAAACATATGCATAAAATGGAATATTAGCCAGCTGTAACAAAGAATGAATACTAATACATGCTGCCTCACAGGTGCATATTGAAAACATTTTGCCAAGTGAAAGATGCTTGACATCAAATCTATATATTTATGACTTCATTGAAATAAAGCATCTAGAATGTACCAATCCTTAGAGACAGAAAGGAGATTACTGGGTCCCTGGGACTGGCTGGATTTGGGACAGGAGAGGAGAGAATGGGGAATAGAGTTTAGGACTTCTCTTTGGAGTGAAAATCATTCCACACTTCCACAGTGGTGATGGTTGTGTGACCTTGCGAATAGACTAAAGTTCAGCGATTTCTGCTCTTTAGAAAGGGGATTTAGTGGCATGTGAATTCTAGCTCAACACAAAGCAAAAGTAGGTTCTTTTCATGTACCAACTTGGGTGTCATAGTCCCCGGATATGGGACATGCATCAGTCTAGATGGAGCTGTGAGGACCTTTTTTAGATGAAACTCACATTAAAATGGTAGACTTTGAGTTAAGCAGATCAGAGCTGATGACATAGGTGAACCTGATTCCAATCAGCTGAAAAGGCCTTAAGATAAAAAGTCTGAGGTCCCTCAGTGAAGAAGGAATTCTGCTTCCAGAGGACCTTCAGACATGAGTTGCAGGAAAGTCATTTAAAAATATGTAAGTTAGCCTCCAAGCACACTACCCAGAGTTGTCCCAGAAGCCACTGAGCAGAGGGACTTAGACACAAGACAGGCGCTCAGATCGCAGGCTGACAGGTCAAGTCAAAGCGCTCAGACACCAGAGGGGAGGGGGCCATAGCTCTGGGTGCTCCTGCCTGTCCCTCTCCCGCTGCCCCTCTCTGTCCGGCTCTGTCTCTGCCCCTCTCTGTCCGGCTCTGTCTCTGCCCCTCTCTGTCCGGCTCTGTCTCTGCCCCTCTCTGTCCGGCTCTGTCTCTGTCCCTCTCTGTCCCTCTCTCTTTCTCTGTCTCTCTCTGTCCCGCTCTGTCTCTGCCCCTCTCTGCCCCGCTCTGTCTCTGCCCCTCTCTCTCTTTCTCTGTCTCTCTGTCCCTGCCTCTGTGTCTCTGTCTCTCTAGCTCTCTGACTCTGTCTGTTTCCCTCTGTCTCTGGCTCCCTCTCCATCTCTCTCTGTCTCTGTCTCTTTCTCTCTCTGTGTCTCTGTCTGTCTCTCTCTGTTTCTCTCTGATTCTCTTCCTCCTTCCTCACGTGTGAGATGATCACAAGCATCGGAGCCGAGGTTGAGCAGCGAGTCCCTGGGACCCATGGCCCCCACTTTCTCACCAGAACTTAGAGCAAGTGCTCCTGGCCTGGTCTCGAGCTGACCCGCTGGCCCGCTGGCCCGCTGACCACACGGGTGTGTCTGCAAGTTTTAACAAAGTACAGATGCGACCAGGACGGATGCAAGTGAGTAGCTGTCCGTCTAGAAGTGAGTACTTTACGCCTTTACCGTCTCGGCCTTCTCTCCCTCTAACAAACCGTCTTGCTTGAGTGTTACGAGCGCACCATCTATGCTGAGAAGCCCATGAACTCTGCCCAGTTCCTGCAGCAGCTTACTGATGCCTATCTTGACACATCCCCGGAGGAACGCCTTACTGATCAGTCACGGAGTGCTCGTGAGTTGCGACCGCCCCACTTGTGATGTCTCTTGTATGTGTCAACCCGTCTGGGCGAAGCCCGGTCGCCGGTAGAACCGTGTCTCATTGTGTCGCCACGATCCAAAAGGGTGAGCGTCTGACTCTGTAAAAGACACCGACTGCCTAGCAGACGGTCGGCACAGTGGGAAGGTGGAGACGGACCGTTGCTTCCGCTTGAGCTGAGCTCCCCTGCTCCTGCCCTCGGACATCAGAGCACTGATCCTGCTTCTCGCTCCCCGAGACCGCGCGGGGACTCGCACCCGTCTCAGACCTGTGGCCTCAGGCTGACTTCACCACGCGTTCCTGCTTCTGCTTCTGCTCCGGGAATGCCTGGCGTCTGGGACCATGTGCCAATTCCGTGTGTGTGTGTGTGTGTGTGTGTGTGTGTGTGTGTGTGTGTGTG
>RJWH01004068.1:0-122906 GCA_004363575.1 Solenodon paradoxus | reverse complement strand
TGCACACCGAGCGAATGGGCGAATGTGTACTCAGAGCTCTTCCAGAGGGGAAGACCATGGCCTCCAGAGGAAGACGCAGAAAGGCAGGAGACAGGGTGGGAAGCAAGGGCTGTGCCCTGTGTGTGGGGAAGGACATTACCCGATTTCACTTCCTCTCCCCTCCTAAAGGGGGCACTGTGGGGTCAGCACCTCTGCACAGATCTGAGGGCCTGGACGGAGCCAGGGTGGAGCCGTGGTGGCCGGGACGAGAAGCTGGAACGCACTGGACTGAGGACGAACTGAGCACCCCTGCGCAGCATATAGTATCAGAAGCCAAAGCACAAAAATAAAAGGGGAAAACGGTCAGTCCCGCAGCCAGGTGCACCTGGCGGGAGGGAAGGTCTGGCCTGTGAGGGCGGCGCACACCCTGTCTTTCTCGAACACCCAGCCACTTGGTGGGTTCCAGGTGGCCAGGAGGCAGCGCGTCACGAGTGCCCACGCCGGCCCGTGTGCGCCATCGGCGCTGAGATGCCTCCGGCCGGGCCCAGAGGGCCGCCGCCTGCGCGCCAGCCCCGCTCGTCTCTGACCCGTCTGCTGGTGACGTTCTCACGCCTGCTTTCTGCCCCGCTCGTCCTCCTCCCTCCCTGCAGACGACGACACGCGGGCGCCGAGCTTGCAGGCGCGCTGAAGTAGAGCTTCCCACGGCGGAGCGGCAACTTTGAGACAGCAAGTCTAGACCGAAATGCTTCTGGCCCGGCCGAAGGCGTTTCAGACACAATCATGTGCTCCGTCCAGGTTGTGTGGACACCAACGCGCTTGCAACTCAGCGTGGCGTCTGACAGGCCTTCGGTCGCAGTGCGGCCGTCGAACACGCGTGTCGCCCGTCTGCAGCAGGGAAGCGGGTCCTGGTCCACACTGACCGCAGGCCTTCAGAAAGGCCCCTTCCACAGACGTGTCTCGGTCACCGGCAGCTCTGAGGCGCCTCAGGCTACTCTGGCACTAGCTCAGCACACCCGGCCCCACCACGTGGACCCACGAGGACCCAGGGAAGCCCGTTCGCCAAGCAGCGGCCCACACTGGCCGCCGCCTGCAGAGCCCGAGGCCTGCTTCTGGCGATCGGGGCTCTGGAAGCGTTAACTGCACACTGGCTCACCAGGCCAGGCCCCATAGCGCTTGCCCGTACCCAATGGGGGCCGAGGCCGGGAGGGTTCCGGAGCCAGCAGTGAGGTCAGCCTGGCTCCCTCTCAGTGTCCACCCAGGGTCTCTGCCAGCCCCAGCCTCGCTGCCCAGCGTCCATGCAGCCAGCAGGCAGGCCCTGGTCACTTCTCAGGGGTCTGCGGGACTCGGAGGCTCCACACACTCTCCAGTAGGTCAAGCCAGAGGAGTGACTCACGCAGGGACACCGGGGCAGCTCTGGACAGCTGGGGCGATGCCCGGAAGAGCCACTGCCTGTCGCCCCACAGGACTTCTCCCCCGCACTTTCACGCAGGGCCCCGTCACATTGAACGCATCCACAAAACCCCCCCAAGGAGGGCACAGCACCCCTGCCATGTTTCCGGTCCTGACGGGCCAGCCGACGGGTCAGTCCTGCATCTGCAGAGGGCAGAGCGCCCCCGGAGGCCTGGGCAGCGGAGGGTCTGGGGGCGGACAGAGAAGGCACGGGGACCACGTTCTTCTGATGTGTCTGAGGGCGCGGCGTCTCTACGTGGTCGGGACACACCTGCGCGTGAGGGGTATCCCAGAGTCGGACTTCATGGTACCGGGGTCGCGGCCACATCCCCGGTCGCACGTATCAGCACCAACACCAGATGCTGCTGACCCACTGAGCCAATCTCCAGGCGGCAAGGACAGGTGACCTCTCCGGGGAGTCTCCAGGCTGCAGCGTGGACAGCACGCTTCCCCGCCCGATCCCGGCAGCCGGTCTGACCCTGCAGGAGGCTGAGGGCGGCAGGACGAGACCCTGTGCCTGTGCGCAGCTTCCCGTCAGGAAGGAGACGCGCTGGACGTTCTCCGTCTATCTGAGAGGCCCGGTGAAGTACAGGAAAACCACCTGGCAAATTCACCACTGAACACTGCTTTTAACGCCATTGGACATGTAAAGAAAACAGGGGCAAAGTGTGCTTTTGCAGGATTCTACCCGATTATCACAGGAGCCTAACTTCTGGCTGAGAAATTCAGGACACGAAGGAGATGTGAGGACAGGATGTCATCCTTCTACAAAATCGCTGCAAACCAGGCTCAGCGGGGCAGCGCGGGTCGCAGCCGGCTCTCAGGAAACAGCTGCCGTGCTGTGAACATGCTACCGGGGAAGCGCCAGAGCCTAAGGACTAAGCAGGGCCACGTGCAAACCCCCAGGGACGGCGGCGGCCCCCGCTGCGAGCGCCGCAGGCAGGCAGGCTCCACGGACCCGCGTGCGTCTCAGGTCACGCCCAGACCGTGCCCTGCGTGCAGAGTTCGTGTGCACAGCGCTCAGTCGGCCAGGGCTGTCATTCAGGGGAGGGTAATCTCGCGTTCAAAGGAGACGCACAGCGCTCCTGCTCCCCCTCCTGACCTTGCTGCAACTCTCATGCTAAGTGCCCAGCTGGAGAAGACGGCGCTAACAATGGCCCAGCTGCATAATCTAACAAGACCTGCGTGCAGCACATTCATCCCTCTGTGCACGAGACGCCGAGGGTCACACGGGCTGGAGGGGGCCGCACCGGCCGGGAGTCTGCAGGCTGAAGTGCAGAGCGTCCAGCAACTGCCGAGAGAGAGTCTAGAAGCGACACCGCCGGTGTTCAGAGACGTCTGAAATCCGTATTTCTCCATGTTTCCAGCATGTTACTAAAACCTGCTTTAATGCCACGTGGTTTTATATAAAATAATCAGTGTTACTAACAGCATTCTCCCTGAAAGTTCTCTCGACCACGGACGCTAAAACCCATCCAACAGCCATTGTCAGCGCGAGTCCCACGCAATTTAACACCTTCACGCAACGAGCAGGCATGTCACCTGCTGAATGTCCACTTATTAGAATCTTGGTGACGAAACGTTCACAAGAACACATTTTCCCAAAGTCTAGCAAATGAGACAGATTAAGTTTGCACTTTTCTTCAAGACTTACTTGTGAGTAGCCACAACGAAAAACAATAATCAACAACTGCCAAGCAGACCGAGGACCGTTTCTAAGTGGTGCTGGTCCGGGAAGTCACTGGCCTGGGTTTCAGATGTGAAAAGAGCGGACTCTGGGCGTCACGGGTGCTCCCGACGCCATGCGGTCGGGAGCCTGCGCACTCAGACCGAGGGCAGACCGGCCTCAGCTCGACGTGGCGTCAGGCCGCGCCGTTTAGCGCGCGGGGACATAAAGGCACAGCGTTTGGTAGCTGCGGCGGTGGAGCCCTCACTTCCCTGCGGACTGTGCACCAGGTGAAATCTCCAAGGTCAGTCAACGTCTCCGTCGTGTTTGCGTTTTGATTTCGGCGGAGTCGATCAGAGATTATCATGAACGGCACAGCCCCACCCCTGCGGTTCCTCAGGAGCCTGCAGACAACCAGAACAATTCGTTCCCTAGGAAGGAGCCCGTTTCGATTTAATTAAAATAAACCACATCGTTACTAATCAGCTCACAGCGAAACAGGCCTGTTCACTGGGGTCCACTGACTCTTCTGAACGCAAAACAGTAATGGATGCGACCAGTGCTCGCAGACGCCCGCCGGGCAGGGAGCTGCTCAGCAGACCCGAGCCCCGTGGAGCCACGGAGCCCGCCCGGGGAAGCCAGGCGGGCCGACGCTGACCTCTGATGCTGCCCAGCTGTGGGCCAGGCGCCAGGGGCCGCTGCCCGGAGCAGGAAGCCAGGCTGAGCGGACAGCGGGACAGGGTCAGAGGCAGCCGGGAGGCGCCGCCCAGCTCACCGACATGCCCTCCCGGGTGGACAGGGGGTCCCGGTCAGTGTCTGGGGCCGAAGTGGACAGGCCCTGTGCGGCAAGGTCTCGTCTGACCCAGGACAGCGCTAACACAGACGTCTGCACTGCGGCTGCCGGCACCGCGCCGCCCATGGGGCGTGGAGACAGGTGCACTCACTGTTCTGGAGGCCGGGCCCCTGTCCTGCTCCTCCGTCCGCGGTCCTCAGGCCGTCCTGGAGCACCTGTGCCCACCCCGAGACCTCCCACTCTTCCCATAAGGCAGGCCTCACGGGCCAGACCCTGCCCTCTGCCCTTTGCCCTCTGCCGCTCTACTCACTTCTTAAAGGCCCCCTCCCAGCGCAGCGGCACAGCCTCGTACACCACTCAGCTAGCACGTGTCACTGCGTGGCCACTGGGCATTTGGAGACATGGGTGGCAGGGACATGGCCTGTCAGGGAGTGCAGAGCAGACGGGAGAAAATGCAGAGTGGGAGCTGCCCAGGAGAGGAGGGAGCCTGGGCGTCGGGTGGGAGGCCTGCGGAGGAGGGCGGAGATGCGTCCCGCCCACCGAAGAGCGGTCACGGGGCCTGGGGCCAGGCCAGCCCGCAGCACGTGCTGCTCACCTGCTGGCTGGGCGGAGCCAGTCCAGGCTCCCAGCAGGGGGTCTGAGCAGGTGCTCTGCGGAGACTCCGCCTGCTGTTCGGAAGGCCCCACCCCAGGCACTGTCCAGGGCGCCAGAGGCCACAGTGGGAGCCATCTGTCTGCTGCAGGGAGACCACAGCCACAGGTGCTCATACATCCCTGCAGAAAGGACAACGGAAGACACCTCCGAATCCACTTTAGTGCGGGGACATGGCCTCTGCGTCACAGCGCAGAACGGACACCGGCGCGGGGACAGCAGGTGCAGCCGTGTGCTCGGAGCACCCACGCCGCTGACCCCTCCCCGGCAGGCATCGCCCCGTGGAGCCTGCGGGTGCCGGGCGGCAGGGAGGAGTGGGGGGGCAGCCCGAGAGAGTGAGCAGCTCCTCCGACCCCGGCGTTAACAGAGTCCTGCTCTAGCTCTACATCCGTCTCAGAAAGAGACTTGGGGACACGCGGGAGCGTCACCGAGTTAGCCAGGATGTCAGTGCTTGTACCGGACAAACTCTTGCTTGATGTTCCCAGCGGCTGAAATGCAGTCACTTCCCGGCAGTTCTTTAGGGAAAACATGCAGGACCCCGGATGTCTACAGGCCGGGAGGAAGACAAACGTTTCTGGGTGTGTAACTGGACAGCAGGCTCTCGGATTCTGCCAGACGCTGCCGAGCGGCGGCGGGGACTTTGCCGGCGGCCCCGCCTCTGGTCCTGCGCCCACCGAGGTCCTCCTTCTGGCGCTCAGACGGCACGCTCCTGCCTGGATGTGAGATCACCCTCTGCGTGGCGCCCCGAATCCGGGCTGGGGCACAGCAAGGACTTCCGTAAGCCTCCCCTCCTCCATCCCCGCCCACCGAAAGGGGCTCCAGGCAGGTTTATTATTCCTGCTGCGACCCACAGGTGACGGCGCCGCCGACTCTTAAGGGAGAGTTGATCACTCTCAGTGCGGTTCCCAGAGCTGATCACCAGGGATTTTGCTGTGAGCGCAGGGTAACGGCACCACCCGCAGAGCAGCAGAAAGGATTGAGTTCGAGTTTTCATCATGTACGCGCCGACGAGCCTTCTGCACGTAACACAGTGCAGACGTGTTATATGCAGGTACCGATCCACATAGACTCTAAGGAGACATCAGCAAGTGACAGGTCCAGGCCGCTTCGGACGCGCAGCTGCACTGTGGGGTTGGCCCCCCGTCTGAGGTCCGGCACGGACGCGGACGCCCGAACACGGCGACCCGGAGCCTCGCTGCACGTCACCCTTCTGTAAAAAGGCGAAGTGTCTCCAAGCTCGCTCTTCAGGAAGACGTGGGGCACGAGTGTGGGCACCGTTTATCTCAGCATTTACCCGCAGAGACCCGCAGAGCATTCCCCCAGCACGAACGCAGTACCAGTGGACCCCACGGCGGGGACTGTGCACCAACAGGAGATTTAAGTGCGTCGGTCGGGGCTCTGCCCCCGCGCCAGCTTTCCCTCTGGGCACTCGGCTCGGGGCCTGCTGTCTCTGGGCTCCAGGGCAGGACTGAAGGACTCTGTTGCTGGGGTGACTGACACAGGAGCCAAGCTGTCGGTGTCGCCGCGGGTGGTCTGTCCTGTGACCTCAGCTCATCCGGCGAGGAGGGGCTGGAAAGGGCTCCGGTCCTCAGCCCTGAACGGAGGTGGGCAGAGTTGGTGGGAAGAGGGTCAGCGTGATGGGACTTTTCTCAAGTGGGACCACGATGCTAAGACACAGGACGTCACCAAAGTGGATGTCACACTTGCTCAGGGACACCTTGTCGATGGAAGTGATACTAGTTCAGCCGCCTCTGTGACCTGCAAGCTGGGCTCATCGCCCCAGTCACCTGACAGCCCTGGACACAGCCCTGGTGTGAGGTGGGGACCAACAGCGTCCAGAGGTGCAGAGGACACACAGGCGGCAGGGAACTCGGCACGCCGCCGCCAGGCCGTTTGAGTTTGTGATATTTTTCTGAATTTTTCAACTTTTTAAGCACGGTAACTTGTGGCTTCCTGTCTGAGTGAAAGGAAGACATTCCCTTTAAGCGTCACACAGGAGTCCTACTTCCGTATCTGTTCTCGGGCCCAGAGCCATAACCTTCCCGACCGCAAACCCCAATCAGCCTCGCGGCCTCTTCTGACAACCTGATGTCCCACCCCGAGGAGTCGGGCGGGAAAGCCTGCAGCTCACTGAAATCCGTCCGGTTCCAGCACCTCGGGACGTCCCGGCAGGGCTGCGCAGGGGCGTCGGCGGTGGAGATCGCAGTGGGAGGAGGCTGCTTCCGCGCCCTGAGCCCTCACAGCCGCCCAGACAAGAGGAAGCCTGAGGCACTTTCCCAAGTGCGCGCCGCGTGCTGCTCTGCCAGGAGTGTCACCACACAGAGAAATCAGCGCCCAGCTGCGAGGACCCGCGAGACGCTGGCAGCGGGGTAACTGGGACGCGTCCACCCCTCAGGCTGCCTCCCTGCGAGAATCACGCTCCTGATGGAAGCGGGTCCCGGAACAGCTCCGTCTCCGCCATGGGAGACACAGGGGCCTTAGGGATCCGCCCCGAAGCAGGCCCTGCAGGGGAGCGGCATCTGCAGGCCGCTGGGCATCCGGACCGGCAGCCTCGCTCGCGGGCAAATGTGAGCCCTCCAGCAGCTCGATGGCGGCCTCGCCACAAAATCACCTCTGAGGCAGCGATAAATCCCCTCTATCTTAGGAAAATGGGTTTTAATTGAAATAATTGATTTTTCATCCTGCGTGGCTGGCTCGTGGAGCGAGAGCGGTGCGTCTGCTGTGTGCTGGGGACTGTGGAGAGCAGGCGCCACCTGTGACCGGTCGTGTCGTAAGAAAACGGGGTCTGTAACCGGGGACGGTCTTGCGTTACGTGCGGCAGGGACACTGCTCAGTGTCGTCTCAGCCCTGTAACCGCGCGGCACCGCCGCCGCCGAGAGGCATCGCCACCCACGGAGGAGGAACCGCCGTGTCCCCAGCCGTGATCACTGTAGGTGCAGCTGCCCGTGTGAGCCGTGTCCTGAGGGACACACAGGTGCTGGCTGTGGAGACATGGTTCGTGCCACTGACCGCACACGTCTCTCCACGGGGGCTGTCCGGATACCTCCTCAGAAAGGGACGAGCGCTACGGGAAACGAGAAACCGCTGTTGCTCACACGTTTATGGTTTAGGCCTTCGTGTGTCCCTGACCGATCCAGGAGCCTGTGTGTGTTCTCTCACCTCTTTATTCCCCATTCTCTCACGGAACAGGTCTGCAGCCTTAGGTGTTGCCCTGAAACTGCAGCGGGTGGGGTGGGGGCCACACCGCGGTCACCAGGAAAGTGGACACTCGGCTTCCACCGCCATTCCCAGTGACCCTCCGTGTCGGGGTGCACACTCACGTGCAACCCTGGACGCTGGCCCCCCGGGGGAGCCCACCCGCCACGCCCTCCTGCGGGACAGCGGGCTCTGGGGGAGGAGGCGCAGCCCAGGCTTGGCCTGCCTGGTGGACTTGTTGGAGGTCGCCCCGGAGGTGCCCACCGCCAGACAGCGGAGTCCAGTTCGATGTGATCGGTGCTTCAGGCACGACTAAGATCATCGCGGAACCGGGAGCGAACCTCGCATCCCACAGGTGATGGGGGAGAGCGCACAGACCTCACACAGATGTGCACTCACCCCTAATCCACAGGACGCAATGTTCCCTCCACAGAACAGTCAGAAAGTCACAATAAACACAGATGAGCAGCACGAATTAGAAGTGACTGCAGAACGCACACTCCGGCGCCCCCGGTGGGGGCCGCAGTCGGGTCAGTCGCTTCAGAAGGACGCAGCCACGTGCCCCTGGACTCGGGTCCCAGGTCCAGGAGAACAACCGGTGTGAACAGCTACATTAAAATAAAATAAAGTGCTGCTTCCTGCCTGCACCTTTCCTTAAAAAGTACAGATCCCATCACGAGAAGACATCGTATATTCCACCTGACTGCACACGCTCAAGCATCTGCCCACTTGCTACAAGGTGTCCATCTAGCTGAGGCCCGCTGCCGTGAGTCTGCCCAGGGCTGCTCCTCGGGGGCCGAGCTTCACCTGTGATGAGACGACAGACGCGTGTTTTGAGCACTGCCTCTCGTTCCTGCTCAGATGGCGCGTTTGCTCACTCGGCCGCAGGACGGGCAAAGGGTTTCCCTGCGGGCGCAGGCTGAGGAAGACACGGGTGAAGCTGCGGCCGAGCCTCTGAGCGCCGGTGAGTGCGTTGTGGCCATTTAGAAATAAAGAATGAGATAAAAAATCAAAAACAAAACAACAAAAGCTTCCAGTTCTATACCTTCTGGATATTGACAAAATATCTTGAACTAATTATCTCAGAATTTGTTTCAGTCTGTGAATGAGATTACCCTCGGGCGGGAGAGGGGAGGCATGAACTAATTGCTATAAATTGATATACTCCCCTTGCTAAATGAGCAATGCATTAATAACTGATCGTCCAAAGAAATATTGGAGTGATCACTTTACACACAAGAAGTCCTGCCGATGAAGAGTCTTAAACACTGAATACGTCAGATGAGAAGAAACTTCAATAAAGCACTACCAGATCCTGCACTGAAAAAGCCTCGGTTCTTCCGAACCCAGGTTCCGGCTCTAAAACAGTACCGGCTCCTTCTGCAGAAGCGGCAGATCGGCGGAGAGCAGATGGGCCGACACTGACCGAGCTGTCCCTGTGGCCTCAGGTTTGAACCAAGGGGCTCACCTGGCCTAACCTAACCCTCCCGCAGACCATACGCCACAACCCCCAGGCCGCCGGCTGCCCGCGCGTGGACATGGAAGACGTTTCCTGCAAACGGGGGTGGGGAGGGCATTCAGAAGAAAGCGCACGAGCAGGGCTCATGTGACGCCCGTCATTTGAACGTCTGCCGTGCACTCCTCCGACGTCGTTCAGTACTGTACGCGTCCCAGTCTCGCGCATCACAGGTCAGCACGGCGTCGCGGGCCGGGACGGTGCTGGAGCTCAGCGCTGGGACTGGATCTGGCAGTGTCCTCCCCGGCCTACACTGTCCCCGGGTTGCTGTAATAGCGCACGGCGGTGTGAACTCGGAGCTGCGTCCACACACCCTCCTGACCCCACGTCCTCGCAGTAACAGCCGGCTCAGCTCTTGCTCAGCGTTCAGGATGGACAGGTGCTCGGATTCTCGGGCAGAACCTGGATGCTTTGCTGCACTTGAACGGCGTCATCAGACTCAGAGGCAGCCCCGTCGTAGAGACACGCAGACCAGGGACGTCCCTCCGGTTAGCGCTGAGCGTGGAGTCTGTCCTGGGGCTCAGCACAGAGCCCACGGGCCAGTCCTGCCTGCCGGCCGCCCCGATGCCAACTGTGTGGTTTCTCAAGCCTGCCTACGGGGCCGTGTGTCACAGTCGGGACCAGGACGAGTGCCTGCCGCAGAGCTCTTCCTGCCGCAGAGCCTAGGGACAGGCATGGCGGCCAGTCCTGGAAATGGAAAGTCCTTCAGGTCAGGTGCAGACCGCCTGGCGCACGGGTGTGTGGCTGGAAAGACGGCCCTGCCGAAGGCGCACGCTGACTGGGGTCAGCCGGGTCACGGTGCAGAGACCGTGCGCACGAGGTGTGGGAGGCTGGCGCTGGCGGAGGCGCAGCTGCACCCCAGCGGGGGGGGCCTGGTAGCAGCCCCAGGAAGCGATGACCATCAGCTCGGCACGTGCTGTGAGCTGGCCGTGCAGAGATCAGAGCTGGCCCCGGGGAGTGTGGACGTTGCCCTCGGAGCCTGAGGAAGACGAACGGTGTAAAAGTGGGGTGACGCCATGGGGACACTCTGCTGAGGGCTCACGGAGATACGGCTCCCGTTCGAGGGGACAGGCCACGGCAGTCACAGACAGACAGGAAGTTGGCTTCCTCGGTAACCTGGACACCGGGACACCGGGCTCAGGGACAGCTCTGGGGTCACTCTGGGGCTGGCTAAGGTCTCAGTTGTGCCCTCTGGTCCTGCTGGCGACGAGGCATCCCGTGTCCAGAACGTCCCCCTCGTGCCTCTGCCCTGGGACTCCATGTCATACTCGGAGCGCTCGCTCCGAACCCCGTCGACTGACTGACTTTAAAGCTGATGCCAGAGGCCTCGCCCCCCGTGGAGGACGCCTGCTCGGAGGAGGGGTCGCCCGGAAGCCCGGCTGCGTGTGGACAGCTGTCTGCCCCGAGCTGGCCGCCACACCAGGCGTCCTGTGCGGAAAACCACCCGTCAGCGCAGCCGCCCGCTGCCTCTGCACAGAAAGCCTGAGATGAGACGAGTCTGGGACGCTGGGAGCCGGTGCCAGGACAGGGCCAGCCTCGTGGTGGGCGGCTGCCCTCCGTGTCACGTCCGCTGCTGTTTCCGGGGACGGGAGCCGGTGACGACACTGGGGGACCAGCATCTCTGACCGAACGTCAAACAGGAAGCACGTCTGTGGGGCGGCAGGACGGAGCTGGGAAACCCTGAGAAACAGACGCCCCCCACGCGCTGACGGTCACTCCTGGACCAGCGACGTTTTCTCTCCGGTGCTCCGTGATGTCTTCTCCAGCGTCAGCACCGTTTCTTCGACCTCCCCTTCTCTTTTCTGCGTCCGGCACATCATGTGTGACCTCGACCTTCAAATCACCCCACTCTACTCCCCTTTCTCACTGGACCGCAGACGGAGCCCGGCCCTGCGGGTCCCGGTCCCGGGATCTGCACTGTGCAGTCGAGTCTAACTCTGAAGACTCCGCGTCCTCATGAGACACGCCCCAGAGCGCGCCCCCGACCCCTACCCCGCGGCTGCCCGTCTCAGTCTCTGGAGGTGGGCAGGCTTCCAGGCATCCTCGTTGTCGCTGCTCCGACAGGCTGTGATCGGAGCAGAGCGACTCGGACAGCCCCTGACGCCACGAGGTCAGCATGGCCGGTTCCTCCACCTGGTGCAGGGACAGTGCTGGGTTCACAGCGTTCGGAGGTTCTGAAACGGTGGGCGACTGCCACCCGCCTTTCCGAGGCTCAGCGTCCTGATGTCGACGGCAGCCTTCACCCGGTGTCTGGCTGCGCCTCGATTCTCGCGCGTCACGTTCTCCTGTGCCGCGTGCCACCACGGCGTGGCCTTCTCGTCCCATCTGCCGTCCTGCTGTCCGTGAAATGTGTCTCATGTGACGGGACTGTGCGTGGATGCCGGCACCTGGTGCTGGTTCTCGGGCTCGTCCGTCCATCCTCTGAGCTGCCCGTCCTCCCCAGGGACGTGCCGGCAGTCGTCACGTTCTCCTCGGCCCGCTGTTAAAACGCTGTCAGAGCTGTGGAACGACCGTCCACACCCGTCGGGGCACCTTCGCCGTCACAAGCCACTGTACTCCAGCTTCCTGCCCTGCAGTTCCGGTCACGACCTGCCCCGCCCAGAACTGGGACCCCAGCGGCCGTTTCTGGGGCCGTCGCTTGGTGTCTGCGTGGCACTCACTCCGGAGCCGCTCACGCAAACCCAGACAGCAGTGTCCGCGCTGAACGCGGGCCTGGCCACTTGCAAACTGCATGACGTCAGGAAAATCACTGGATCCAAGACGCAGGTTCCTTCCTGGATAAAGTGCGGTCGTCCACTCTGCAGGTCACAACTAAGTCTCACGCACTGCGCGGCACAGCGAGGGCCAACCGAGCAGTAGTGCCACACCCCACCGCCCTGATGGGTCTTATTTCCCAGCCCTGGTCGCGGCTCCAGTTTCCCACTGCAAGCCGAGAGCCGACCCTGAACGCGGGGAGATCTCCACCTCGGACACGCAGCACCTCGTCCCGTCGGTCCCATGTGAAGGCAGTTCTTCTAGCAGAAGTGCCTGCCGTCAGGGTGGTGGCTGCCGGCTTGCTAACTGGACGAGTGTTCTCACGGGCATCTGGGGGCTTCCTGGGAGTATAGACCCTGTGTGCTCAGGCCTGCACCGGACCACCCACTCCCTGGCGCTGCGACTCCCGGCTCCGGCCCACGTTCACCCCGGGCCCCGTGTCGTCGGGGCAGTGCTGAGTCCCCTGCTCGGTGCAGCCCGTCTGTTTAGAAGGGCAGCGTGGGGCTGTCTGTCAGCTCAGAGAAGATTGCTCACTCCAGGGTCCACACAGTTATCACATCAGTGCCGCACGTCGCTAGAGGCATCCCTGGGCCGGGACAGCATCAGGCCGTGCCCCGCGATGGGGCGCGTTTGTCAGCACGCCCCGAGCGCTGCTGTCGGTGTCTGGGAGCGCTCCCTCCCGGCTTCTCCTGCTTCTGAATGTCGACGGGGCCTCGTTGGCGTGGTGCCCCTTCCTCTGCACAGCCGCTCCTGTGCTTAGCAAGTTTGGGTGTCGTGACGGGTAGCGGCGTCCTTCCCACCTCTCTGAGCCCGCCGTCTTCATGACTTTGTCTGCAGCGTCCGGAGCGAGAGCCAGAGCTGTGGGCGACTTTCAGAGGCTGCCTCACCGGCTCCCACTGTCCAGTGCAGTCTCCATCCATGGTTCCCCAACGTGACCAATTGTTTCAATCACCTGGATAACCTCTAGATACTTGGTCAGAAGCTGTCAGGACAGGGAGGGCACCAGCACCTTCCCCGGGCGCATGGGGCTGGGCTGTGTGCACCCACGAGTGCAGGGACACGTCCTCCAGCACAGTTCTGCTGTCTCCACTGGGCCTGGGGCTGGTCTGTCTGGGACCCATGGGAGATGAGGCTTCGCCTGCCCAGCCGTGCGCCTCCCGACTGCAGGATTCCCTCCCCTGGAGTCTCGAAGCAGGTGCATGGCTTGCGGGGACATCAGGCGAAAGTGGGGTCGGGAGAAGGGCTGTGACTCTGTCCTGGGAACTGCCAGGGTCGACAGGTATGCTGTGTCTACCCCAGGGCAAAGGTGTTTGCATGGAGCCCTGTGCCCCTGCTGGACAAGGTGATGGGCACATCCAGCTGCGTGGACGCCAGGAGACAAGACAGACAGACGCCTGACTGCTGTGCGGGGCAGGGTGGCAGAGACAGAAATGAGTTTGCCTCGATAATCCACGAGGCCTCTCCCGAACCAGGGGTGGGCGCCCACGAGACCGGGAGGAGAGGGCAGGGCCAGCGTGTGTCGGCAGCTCCCCGCAGGCACAGGAGTCGTGGGAGAAGGACGCAGCGGGGCACACGGTCTCGTGTGGAGCAAGGAGACCCGGTCAGGCAGGCGGGCGGAGCACAGCACCGCGTGGCTTCGGACGTAAATGACCCTCTGAAGGCGTCCCCAGCTGCCAGGAGGCCGTCAGTCCTTTAGAAAGTCACGTGTTTCAGCTGACTGATTTATTTTTTTAATCTATTACACATTTTAAATGTGAGCCAAATAGTCATGATACCAGTTTTGCCAGGAAGCAGAATTCCAGGGCAGCATCCGGCATGATCGGAGCTAAGGGTGTGCTGCCGTTCGGGCGCTAATGCAGGAGGACAGAGGATGTTGACATAGAGCCTTCACGGCGAGTCAGGAAACAGACCGATGTCGCTAACCCTGTAATTTACGCCTCTCCTCCGGCATCGGATGTGCCTTTTCAAACCTCAAGGCGCAGGAGCAGAGGTGGTGGGCCTGCTCGGACACTCTGGCGGAGGAATCGCCACCGGCCCGTCCCCTCCAAGGTGTCCTCTGAGGCCTGGCGCCACCATGGGCCACATCTGTGGCCACATCACCACTCGCTAGCAAGTCCTCCCCACACAGGGCGCCCAGCGGCCCTAGGACAGTGCCGGCAGGGTCTCGGGTTCACGATGACCCGCAGCTGTCAGAGCGTCCGGCCCTACCTCGGGCCTGAGTGGCCCCAGGAAGCCACGCCACGGCATCAGGTCGCACAGGCCTGCTGGGCCCACCACGGGTCATCGCACTGTCCATACGGCACTCCTCCTCGCGTTTAACGGGAGTGTTTGCCCGATGGCTTCTGGCTTATTGTCCTCCTTACGGACGGACACAGACCTTCACCAGCTGCCGATCCCTGTTCTCCTGCTCTGGCCGATAGTGTCTGGGAGGGTCCCCTCGTCACCGCAGCCACAGCATCACCACTCCGCGAGGCCTCGCGCCCTCCCCACAGACACCACCCGAACAGCCTCAGCCTCAGAAACGGACGCTCGGGCCCTGGGTCAGTTAGCGCGTCTACTGTCCTCCTCCCACAGAAACGCTCTCTCCTGATGGTCTCCTCCACGGCTCTCTGCAGGAAGACTGCGCTCATGTCCCCCGGCTCTGCCGCCATGTCCCTCATCAGGATGCGTCTCCCCCAGGCCTTCTCCTTGTGCCCATCGCGTCTTGTCTTTGCAAGGTTTATTCGTTTGATCAGAATTTTCAAAAGTATCATTAGCCTTTATGTCTAGGTATGCACATATATATGCCAATGTATTTGCTTTCACCACCATTTCTATTTTATTAAGGTGTTTTAACCTTAAATCAACTACGGAAGATGGGCTGCCCAGCTGTAAGAATGGGTTTCTGCCTTTATTTAGTCCAGGAACCGTGAATTTCACGCTTGTCGTAGCTGGGTGGTGACTTCAGAGACTTCATCGTAACTCTAACTCGACGCACTCCAGTGACTGCACTCTATTGGGAGACGTCCCTCGTTATGGAAAAATCAACACGCTGAGAGTTTAGTTCCATATTTTGGTAAATTATATCAGGTGCAAGCGAATCAGTCTTATTTCAGTCAAAATGCTTATGGAAAATTTAGTACATTCAAAGCTGTCTCCTGGCCTTCCTGACATTGCTGGTCTGATGCCGGGGAGACACATTTCAACGAGGAGGCATGTGCAGCCCTGGGTCCCCGTGTGAAGCACACTAGAACCCTGAGAAGGTGTCTGGGGCACCTGGTGATTTCGTTTCCCAGCAAGTTTTCCTGGCAGGTAGTGTGGGCAGCCAAACAGACGTGGCAGTGGGGAGAGAAATGGGCTAACTAGTGAAGAGAGGATGAGAGGGCTGGGCAGTGCGTGCCAGCGAAAGGGAAGCAGGGGATGTTGGAGAAACATATGCAGGAAAGCGGGTGGGAGGTCCCAGGTAAAACCAGTGAGTGACCTGGGGGACAGGTGGTGGGGAGCTGTGTCTGCGGGCCAGAGCCAGTCGAAAGGTGGTGTGAATTCACTGAAACAATCTACCTTCACGCATGGATGGGCCACTGGGAGGATGGTGCGGAGACCAGTCACTGTGGTGTCACGCTGCTGGAGCGTGGAAGGGGACGGGCACGGGGTAAGAGCAGTGGCCCAACACGAGGAAGACATGGGAGACTTAACTTTTGGTGGATGGAAGATTCACAGTGAGAGAAGGGAGACATGACCCAGATGACTAGGTCAGCGGCACGACGTGCGTGAAGGCGTGTGGCCCCGGGAAGAGCGGCTCCACGTGACGGTGCCGCGATGTTCCACATTCGGGTGCACTGACTGTCAGGTGCACAGAGGGCCGCGCGGAGGTGGCGAGGGGAGCGCGTGCTGGCACCCAGCGCAGGCACAGGGGCTGCGGCACATCCGGGGGACCTGCGTGCTGAGGGGCGGGCGGTCGGGCTACTTTCCTGAAGGGAGCATGAGGTGGTCCAGGACAGACGGGACGAACGACCAGCAGAGGGAAAGAGCAGCCAGGGTGGGAGGGAAAATCAAGGGACCGTGTCCCAGAAGTGAAGGAGAAATCATTTTCAAAATGGATGGAGTAATGTTCAGGTAAACGGTGACAGCGACACGACCTGAACTCTAACACTTGGCCAGCGGTCAGAGTGCTCCGGCCGAGCGTGGCGCGCGCTGCTGGTGAGAGCTGCTGTCGGCACCGCAGTGGCAGGGACACGCCGTTCTGAAGACCTGTAGACGGAAGCACATAGGCAGGGGCGCCACCGAAGGAACTCGGGTCACTGGAGGCGGAGCGATGACGATCCAGTGCACCGGGCGGGGCCAGCAGCGCAGAGAGCGGTGAAGCGCTCTGTCTCCAGGACAGAGGGGCGGGCAGGCCACACGGGAGACTCTCGCGTGTGGCCAAGAGCGGGACCACAGGGCTGCTGGAGTGCTCGAGGCCGGGGCCGGTGTCTGGGCCGATGTCGCGGTGACGGAGAGACCTGTGGAAGGACGGAGAGAAGGCTCCCCTCCAAGTCTCCAGCTCCCGAGGCGAGTCATTAGGTGCGATGTTGTAAGTGGAAATTTCTTCCTGATGGGAAAGTGAGTTAGCAGATAAGTACCATCTGCGCCGACAGGGAGTCCTCGCCCCGCACACGGCCAACTCCCGCACGTGCGTGCACATGAAGCCATTCCGTTGTCAAGGTTACACTGTCTTCTCCTAGTCCTGGTTTATTTGCTGAGCTTCTACTCCGTCGTGCGTCCTTTAGTGTTTTCCAAGGCACAGACCAGACAGGCGCGAAGTGTGCGCAACTGAAACCTTGCAGGAGAACTCAGCACCGTCTGTCAGACTGGAAACAACTGCCACGTCACAAGGGCGTTGTGATGCCTCAAGCTGGAGAAGGGACTCAGCCTCTCGGGGCAGTCAGTCGGCAGCGTCGCGTGACGCGGTGGGAGTGACCGCCGCCCTGGCCATCAGGGATGTCTGCAGTGCAGAGCAGAACTCGGGAAAGCTGCGGGTTCAGAAGACCGACTTCAAGGACGTGAGGGGAGTGGCAAGAGGCAGAAAGAAGGTGTGACCGCGCCTTCCAGTCCAGTCCTCACGTCCTGCCAGCGGGACGTGGGATGAATGACCATGTCGTACTCAGAATAGTCAGTGAATTCTAACGGAAATTTGAAAAACTTCCCATACGTTACATTTAATTTTAATATAAAGAGTACACTTAGCAACTCGTTAGCCATACTGAATATGTAGAAATCCATCTTCCAGTTTATGAGTTGGATGTTAACACCGTCAGTGACTCAGCTCGTGAGTCCTCTTGGTTCCCTTGACATCTGTTCCTAAGTGTTTGACATCGATTTCATTATATTTGCCAAGCTCGCCGTTCAGGTTTTAAGCTTGCAAACCTCACCCCGACTCGGGGCTTCCGAGCCCACCGTGCGACCTGCCTGCCTGCTCAGGAAGAGCTACCTGGGATTGTCCCAGTGCAGGTGAGCGGGTTGAGCACGCCAGGCACGCGTGCAACACTCATTCCACACAATTAGTCGGGAAGTCGCGCCAGACAGCAGACAAATTAGCAACAGAAGACTTTGCTTTTCCAAGTCTCTGCTCAGGACTTGTTTTTGACTCAGTGATTCTGTCAGACAAGGTAAGATGCCAGTAAGTTTCAATGAAAACAAAATACCAAACAATCTCAAACAAAAAAAAAGTTGCAGACAGAAGCACAACGAGGAAACGGTGGCAGGTACTGCCCTTTCCGTGGAAAAGACTTACAGTGACCTCTCCCCCTGGACACGTCCGTCCGTCGCGAATGCTGTGGACTATACTCCCCTCAGGCTAACTGGGTCCATAAAGTGGAATCAGTACAACAGAGCTGTGATGAAACAGCTCCCGATTTACTTTCACACTTACTCTGAAGACATGCTGTTTCTAGAGTGGCTCCAGACTGACCACAAACTGACAGCAGGAGCACAGCCCCATATTTTGTCACCTGGAGCGCAGAGCTCACTGGGTTCACTGTTGCTCTTTCACATCATGGGCATGACGGCCTGTATCCACCACTATAACGTGACACGGAGCGGCTCTGCTGCCCTGAGACCCTCGAGCCCTACCTGTCCACCCCTCACAGCCCGCTGGCAACCACTCTTGTCCGGAAGGTCACAGACTTGGCGTCAGTGTGCAGCCTTTGCAGATTGTTTTCTTGTACCTGCTGGGGGCCTCGCCCAGAGTGGACACTGCGGTCTCTCTCAGGACCTGTTTCTAAGCCCAAACACACTTTACTTGGAAGTGATGTCCACTGGCCCTGTTCTCGCAGTGAAGCCACGTAGTTGTTTTCCATCGCATCTCTCTAGATGTGGGAGGATTAAAACCAGCCGGACTGACCACACGTCCCGACTGCTACCCTCTCACAGATGGGCTCAGAGAAACCGCTGATCGTTTATTGATGTTATTCCCAAGATGCTGGCTTTACAATGTGCACTATATTAGGAGCCAACAGACAGACAACACTCTTTCTCTGGGGGCTGGCCATGCCGGTCGTTGTCACACTTGCTGTCCGTCAGCCACCCTGACAGCGTTGTCATCGTCACGAGCATGTTTTAAGTGACACCCAGCAGGTGCACATGACTTGTTTCCTTTTATGTCCTGTCGATCGCTCTTACACAGAGGTGCATTTCTTCCCAAGAAAGCTTTTGTGTGGGCAGACTTGACTCACAAGGCACAGTGACATTCTGATCACGGCTATGAGTTTGAAGAAGGCAACTTAACTGCTAAGTTTTAAGATAACAGTAAGTAGTTCTCTTGACGTTTTCATTGAACATACTAATACTGTGCCTTTGGTGGTGTTCTAGAAGGGCTTCTGGTGTTAACAGCCTCAACCGTTTTGACATCCTTGATAAATCCCAAGTAGACAAAACCTCAGCTGCCTTCCTGACAATTGGGTTTTTATCATATTATTCCTGAGACGTTTCTCAGCATCTCCAGTTAGATGCGCTTTGTGGGGCCAGCCAGTGGGATGAGTGTGTGCGCTGAGATATGTGCGCAAACTTGGGTGGTGGGACCTCACGAGCTGCCTTTATTCCCTGCTGAAGTTTATACAGCACAAGCAGATGCATGTCACATTCCTCCCTGCTCAGCAACTGTGTGCTGAATCGACAGACACCCTGGGATTTGGGATCAGGAGGCCTGGGTTTACGTTCCCCATTCTCAGGTGTCACTGTGGACTGGTTTACAGAGGCCAGTGCTTTTCCTCCCACTGGACTCTGGGAGGGAGACAGTGTGGTGATAGCTGCATCTGCCCGGAGTTCAATTATTAGAGGCTACATAAAATGAAATTATGAGCTCATTTGCTGAATATATTCATAGTGCATCCTATGTAAGTATTTAGGAGTGCAGGAGCTCTGGACATGAAGTATTTTAGTAACTCTAAAATGCCACCTAGATACGTAGCTATCTCTAGGTTTAGATGTGCCTTCATTTGTGTCTATATCAATCTCAGGGTCAAGGTGGGATTTAATTATTCTTCTCAGAATTTTAATAGACTGAAGTGACCACATGGATACATGAATAAATAGATGGACAGATGATGGATGATGGATGGATGCATAGATGGATGGTTATTAGGACTGAAGTGAAGCAAAAATTTGATCCCAATGTTCTTAATTGGGAAAGGAGACAATTCCCATGTCTCAATCTTCTTCTCATAAATATCTTAACTGGGGGTCCTGCTTAGCCTCAAACCTCAGCTCGGCTTGCTCAGGCGCAGAGGATCATGTGCACTGCTCAGGGAATCCTGATTTCTTACAGTTCTTTTCTGTTTTTTTAAGCACATCTTTAAGACAGCAAGAGGGAAATCTGCCGTGAAGTCAGTTGTATTTAAATGATGGTGACCTGCCCTCTCTTAAAACAACTCCCCCCCAGCCCTCCTTCTTACAGAGTGTCTCACGGTAGTTCTCAGGAACATTTTAAAGAGAAATTTGGAGCTGAGTGCTGCCAGAGATCTATCCAGCGGACATTCTCATCAGATGGATGGTCTACTGGGCTTAGTGTGCGAAGCTGGGACAGCAGCCGAGTGCCTGCTCTTTAGTGGAGGAGGGGAGCTGAAATCAGTCCTCAGTTCGCGGCACAAAAACACCATGATCGTATGTGTGACCTGTCCCCCGCGCCGCTTCTCAAAGCCGCGGCGCATCCGTTTGTGAACACAGTAACACTATCACACGCGAGTACTGTCCGTGACACAGGACAGTGGACACACTCTCAAACACTCAAAATACCGAAACCTGCTGCTGGCATGCTTGTTTGGGGAGAGTTCCGAGCTCCCCAAGCGAGACGCGCTGCCTGAACGAGGGACTTCGGCGCTGGGAGCGCCGGGGGCTGGGGACCAGGCCGCTGTGTTCTCCGGGGGGAGCACGGCCACACAGCTCTAACTGTGGTAACAATTGTATTTTTAATCAAAGTGCCGGGAAAACGGTTTTCTCATCTATTCATGGCTGTTAATATCATCTTAATTGCTCTCAACGTCTCCTGAGAAGCTGGGTTGATCATCCTTTTGTTTTTCGCATGAGCGCGTGAATCATAAAGAGAAGTCACTGAGATGCATGTGTTGCCCACGACATGTCAGAATCCCCATTTTCTGCTTATTTAATTGATTTTGAAAATAAAATAGTAGCAACATGGGGCTGTTTCCCCTACAGCTTTTAGATTCAAGTATCAATAAAACACTATTTATCTTGTAAAAGTTTATAGCTTGTTTTACAACCCATGGCCTTTTTCAGATGATTTTCCTTTTCCATTTTCCTCAAAGGGGAATGACTCCTTTTCCTCGGAGCCAGTAGCCATGCGATCACATGGGAAGTATATTTTCCCAGCTCCCTTTCCTGTGAGCGCTCCTGTTTTTATTCCCATGTTTGAATATTCAGAAAACAGGCCCTGTGCTCAGAATGGACGCGATCATTAGCTAGAGAAGGTGCTTCATGAATTATCTGTGAACCCAAACCAGCTTCCGACCCTGACCCGTCCTGAGCTCCCTCTGGTCTCTTCTCCCCGTCACCGGTCACCGGTCACTGGGCAGCCCTGCAGGTGTCCCTCCCTGGGATTCAAGGGCATGCGCACGGCCCCGTCGCGTGGCCACCTGGGTCCCGTGAATGTGGCTCCTGCGTGCAGCCCCCGCTGTGCAGCCCGTCCGCCCGGCAACAGTGCCAGCGGACCTGCACTCTCGGTGACGCAGTCCCCTCAAGAAAACACGGCGCAGGGAGGGCAGAGCAGCCCGCACTGCCGAACGAGGACACGCGACAGAAAGGTTTCATCGGCACTGCCCGTTCTGCTCCCGGAGATCAGCCATTCCCTTTCTGTTGTCACTGTGCGCCCTGCATCTGTAAAGCGGGAGAACTGCTGGCCGTGGAGCATTGGAAGCCACTGCAGGAGCCGGAGCTGCCCGCTGCTCGGCGGCCCCGCCCGCCCCACGCGCCCACCGCTTCTGCTTCGCTTGAACGTGACTGAATTCGCCGTGTGAAACACTGGATTCCAAGCCATTGGGCAGAATATCACGGGCATTTCAGGGACGAGTAGGCCAATACCTCCAAGCTCTCCCTTCTCCGTTCAGAAAGCAGTGACGGCACCTGAGCTGGGGCTTCCTAACCCACCGTCTGCGCCGCCCCAGGTGCCCAGTGGACAGGAGAGGGTGGCGTCACTGCAGGACGGACACCACGCCGGCCGAGGCAACTGCTCTCTTCCGACTGCATCTTCACGGGTGTCACCTGAGACGTTAGAGGGGCTTTCTGTGAAGGCACTTTCATCGGGGCCCCGGTTTTACGGGGACAGCGGCAGGGACTGGATTCTGGGCCGAGGCTGAGAAAAGGCGCCGTGTCAGCGACCGAGGGGACTTGGTTTTGTGACTGACAGCAGTGGCGTGTGCCGGCTTCTCCCGACAGCAGTCCGCCCTTAGCGGAAGGGTCTCTCGATCGCCTCGGGATGTCATTTCCAAAGATCCAGGCCGCGGGCTCACTTCTGCGACCCAGCCAGCACCGTGCATCGCAGGGACGGAGGAGGTAACAGGAGCAGGCAGGCCTGTGTCCACAGCTTCTCAGACGGACAGCGGATGGTGCCAGAGACGGTCACTTCCTCTCTGCGTGTTCCCGAGTGAGAAAGGCTGGACGATACGGAGTTGATTTATCCTGGCGCATGGACACAGGAGAAAAGAGATAGCTGACTTTGAACTCTTGCTCTATTATGTTTTCCGCCTGATGGCGGAAACAGAAATTAAGATTTCTGTTTAGATTCAAGAGTCAAAATCTAAGATTCAGGATTTTATTAAGATTTCACCTCATTCACCGTTTCTTTTAAATCTAAGTGGGTGAGTGAAGGTGCAGGGCACTGTCAACTGCAGACACGCGTGAGTGTCTCGAGTGCTGCTGTCCCTGCTCTGTGTTAAAGTGATGTGCGGTAGGACGTCAACTGCAGACACGCAGGAGCGTCTTGAGCACTGCTGTCCCTGCTCCGTGTTAAAGTGACCTGCGGTAGGACATCAACTGCAGACATGTGGAAGCGTCTCGAGCGCTGCTGTCCCTGCTCTGTGGTAAAGTGACCTGTAGTAGGACGCGTCAGCGCTTCTGGACGTGAATCCTTCTTCTCAAACGAGCAAGAAGACCCTAGCTCAGGAAAGCTCTTCAAATAGCTTCAATAAAGGGTTTCTTCTGTACTTATGTGTGCTGCTGATGTGGCTGTGCCTGGCTCTCCATACTTCAAAAAGCCTCAACATTAACCTGTCACCATTCATATCTTATAAAACACCCATGTCTTCACCAAACTAATTACTTTTGGATATTTGAGCATAATTCACTGCTAATTTGCATGCCTCGTCTAGTAGGGTAATTTTGTATCGAGCATGGAATGGAATCAGTGAGTACTAGAAAAAGATTATTTTAAGACAAATCAAATCCTTTTAAAAACATGGCAGCTTAAGCCGCCTCCCACTGCCACTATCGGGGCCCATTCATCCCGGGTTTCCCAGAGCCCTTCTCACCCTGCGCCCTGCAGCCCACGGGCGTGCGGCCGTCTTTAACGAGCAGCCTGCAGATCAACAGAACCTTGAAGCCGGCTTCCTGGAAAGCAGGACCCAGAAACAGGTGACGAGCATTCACTTGCGGCGCAGGAGACCGAGGACACGGCCACGTGTCAGCCTTGCAGGGGCATGTGAGGAGCATGCGCGCGTCCCGGTGTCTGCGCTTATGGGGCCCAGGAGACGCGCCCGCCTTGCGTCCTGGCGGAACCAGCCTCCAGGGTCTCCTGCTCAGGCCGCCCTCCTTTCTGCCAAAGCACTTGCTCCCAACCATGCGCCGAGCGAGCGTGACGTGTCAGGCGTCAGGAGAAGTGTGCTTCCAGGTTAAACCAGGCAGCGTGACACCCAACAGCAAATGACGGCATTTCACCTGATGTTCAGAGGCGCCAAGGGCAGGACAGGACCACGGGGTCAGGCAGGGCCAGGTCTGGTCTGCACGAGGTATGTGCAGACAACATGCAGGCAGGATGGAGCAAGGGCGCTGGCCCGCGGTGGAGATGGCCCGCAGGCTGGCTTCGTCTGCAGGACGCCGGCCGGGGTGGGCAGCAGGCACAGGACCCTGACGGGTCAGGGGAGGGCACTGAGCCAGGGCGGTGGGGACGGGAGGCCAGTGTCCCCATCGCATTCACTGTCCCAACGTGACAGGGTGAGCCAGGTAGCGGTGCCTGCACAGACCCTCCTAGAGAAGGGAAGGAGAACAGCACTGCCCTGAAGAGTAGACGAGGAGGCAGGGACAGCGCAGAGCAGACAGTCACGTCGGACTGCGCAGGAAAGCCCGCTCCAGCCCGGCTTCTCATGGGCCCAGCAGGCACACCTCCCACGGCGCCGCAGTCATTCTCAGGGCCCCAGAGGTGTGAAGGCCAGAGCCCGACACCTGCGTCCCCTGGGGTCAGCGGAGGTCCTGGGGTGCCTGAGCACCTGCACCTGGAGGAAGCAGGGCAGTGGTTCCAGTGAGAAAGGAAGGGACAGACGGGGCAGGGCAGAGCCCAGGGTGGCCGTGTCCCACTGGCTGTCCAGCTGGGATGGGGGCTGGACGCGCAGCAGCTGGCAGCACAGCCTCGGGCCGTCGGTCAGTGTCTGTGCGGGGAGTGGTGGGCAGTGTGCACCTGACAGCACAGCAACGAGGAAGCCCGGGGCCCAGAGGGTGGCACCGCCACTGGCAGGGCACCGCGGTGGCCTTGACGCACAGTGAAGCTCGGGGGTCTGTCTTAGAGGGGCACACTACCTCACAGGCCATCCCTGCCTGGGGCCAGCACCCGCCTTGGGATGCCATGCGGGCCCCTCCTGAGCCACAGGTGGACCCAACACAGGTGTCTGCCCTAGGACAGTCTCACAGCCCGGCTTCCAGGAAGCAGGTGCGTGGTCTGGACGGGTCTGATGTGGGAGCGGCCTGCTGGGAGGGATGGCGAGCTGGCAGGCGCAGACGGCAGGCACAGCAGCACACACTGTCCGGGGCGCAAGGAGAAGGAAAGGCGAAGCCGCGGGATGACAACTGAGGCTGCGGGAGGAGGCGCAGCCGTGGGATCTCCAGGGGTGCTGGGTCGGGGAGACCATGGCCAGGAGGGAGCTGTCAGGGCTGACAGGCGGCCGCCACTGGAAGACAGCGTCCCCATGAGGAGAGCGTCCTGACCGCAAGAGGCCTTCCGCGCGAGCCTGTGGCCTAGCGTGGCGGCGTCGGTGCTGCTCTCACAGGGCACGTGCATGTGCAATGCTGGGGACTCACATCTAGAAGCTCTTGTGTGTAGTGCGCAGGGCGGCCTGTGTCTGAAGCACATCCGTGTGCCCGTGCACACACTCACACACGGGGATGCTCGTTTCCAGAGTCAGCACCACCTCTCCTTCCACCGCGCCTTCCTCCCGCGTCCAAGTGAGTCTCGCAACGTGCTCTGACCGACTCAGCACACGCCGAAGGCCAGTAGGCTCCACCTGCGTGTGAACAACAGCCACGCAGAGACGCGCGCAGTGGAGCCTCTCTGACGTGAGCCCAGGAGAGAGAACTGAAATGTTCTGGGCGATGCTGAGTCCGTGTCCAGGGGGACAGGGGACAGTCGCGGCCTTCAATCGGCTTTCTCCCCAAATCGACAGGAGAGATGCCTCTGCCCAGTAACAGGCTGACAAGTGTCCCAGTCCCCTCCGGGAGGCTGGGCAGTTTGCAGCCTCTGTGGATGCACTAATGTGTTCTGGCTTCTCAGTCATCACAGTTAAAGAGGTTTAAGTACCAGGAACCCCTAGTGATTTAGAAGATAATTTCCTGAAGACGGAGAAGTCTCGCGAACATCAGAAGTACCGTTTCCGAGTGCGCCATGGAAGGCGATGTCCTCGTGGCTGTGCTCGCCGTCACGTGAGTGGCACAAGCCGGTCACAGGCCGGCCGCGGCGCCTGAGCGCTCCCGTCACCACCAGGCAGGCGAGGGAGAAGCGCCGACGACATTATAAGTAGATCCTGAGACTGCGGGAAGCTATTTGGAGAAAGTGGAGCAGCCTGGCTTGCTCTGTTTCAGCGCAAGGAAGGTGGACTTCGCTGTAAGTGCCCTGCGATCCCGCCGTCAGGAACGCTGGGGGCGGAACCAGGCCTCTGCGGCGTCCAGGCCCCTTAGCAGCTGTACCGGCCGTCCTGACAGCTGATGGCGAGGGTAGGCGCTCCGGCCCTCAGTGCGTCGCGGGCTGTCCTCCGTGCCCGCGAGGCCCCGCTTTCCTGACCCACTGAGACGTGTCCCCAAGTGAGCCGCGCCCACCCGTCCTCACGGCCGTCCTTCCTGCCTGACCCCAACGAGTCCTCGCCCTCTCTTTTGTGCGGTCGGGAGGAACATGTCATTATGTCGGGAACTAAAAGACGCAAACACTTGCTGACACCTGCACTGTTTCTCTTTAATGCCCTTCTTTGAGTGTGTCGCTCAGTATTTGTGTCAGTTCTCCACGAGTGCCCATCACGACCTCTTTAAAAACTGTCAGGAAACGAAATCTAGCAGATGTGAGAGACACCCCGTCCAACAAGCGCAGAGGTCTACTCGGCGACATCGCGGCCGGGCTAACCGCCGGCTGGTCAGACGATGCAGTCCTGAGTGCTGACGGGCTCAGCGCGTTCTCTCTCGGGACCGTCAGCGTGAACAGGACAGGGGTCCTACCTGGCAGCCTGCGCTCTTGCGGCTGCGGAACAACCAGCACAAACTCCTGACCTAAACCACTCAAGTTTACCACCCTGGGATTCCACAGACCCCACTAAGGAGTCGCGGCTCTGTCCCGTCGGGGGCTGGGGAAGGAGGCGTTTGCCTGCATTGTCCAGAGGCGCCAGCGCCCCGGCTCAGGGCCCTCTTCCGTCTTCCAGGGGCCGGCGGACCGTCCTCCGCCCCCACCCGCCCCAGCCCTGCTCTTCCACGGCTGACAACTGTCATTCCCGGGGCCCTGCCCCTCGTAGGCCCCTCCAGCCGCAGCAGGACAGGCCGCGGGGTCTCCTGGGCAAGGCGACGGGGCTGCTGCCAGGCCAGGAAGTGGCTTTTCTGAGTCACTTGCAGTGACCCCGAAGAACCGCTCGGCAGGAAGTACACCTTTTTCCCTGTTTCCTTCCTGTGTGAGATGCATCCTGGTTGCGGGGCTGTGAGAAGAAAGGCGCGGACGAGCCCCGCTTTGCCCGTTGTTAGTACGGAGCCGCGCGTCGGGCACGGGGAGGCCGCACAGACAGCGCGTGTGCGGGCGGGAGCGCCACTGCCCGGTCACTGCAAGGTTTGAGAGCCGCTAATAACGGGCGGCCTCTGCGTTAGTCTCGAGAAAAGGCTGCCGGTGCCCAAGGAAAGCAGGTTTGACACCGGGCCTCTGCCGTGCTGGCTTACGAGGCGTCTTTGCTGCTTCTTTTCCAGGCTGACGGGCACGAACCTCCCGTCCCCTGTGGTCAGCAGCAAGAACTGGCTCCGTCTCCACTTCACGTCTGACAGCAACCACCGGCGCAAAGGGTTCCACGCTCAGTTTCAAGGTAAGTGGCCGCGCGAGACGCGTCCCCGGGGGCTGGGCGCTCCTCCTAGAGATGCAGCGCAGAGCTCGCTCCCGCTCCACGGCGGACGGTTACCTTTGGATTCGTGCAGTGACCGGTACAGCGTATTACTGGGAGGGGGCGCTGTGCTTCCTGGTCCTGCGGGACTGTGGCGAAGTCTCGGTGTACTCCCATTTACGGCCTGCTGACCAGCCCTGTCCCGGGTGGCCCGAGACCTCCCTCCCCCCACCCCGCTGACCAGCCCTGTCCTCGGTGGCTCAAGGTCCCCCTCACCGGGCACGGGAAGCATGAACGCTACACACACACCGAGTAACTCCCAGCCCTGAAATGACCCACTGGATGTGAGCCGGCGACCCGAGAGTGGGCTGCTGGCAAGCAAGCCCGGAGACAGGCCCAGTCTGGGGAGGGGGTGCCGCAGCCCCATGTCTGAGCGAATCGGCCTCTTATCTAAAGAGAACAGGGCCTCCCCCACCTGCCTGGTGCCCAGGACGCCCGTCTGTGCTGGGAGAGGGCCGTGGCAGCAGTCCACTCCGTTCCAAGTAGAGCAGCACGACCGTGTCAGAGAGAAAGAGGCCGTCTCAGGCATCTCCCAAGAAGGGCCTGACCCTGGGCTCCGGGAAGGAGGCCCGACCCGCTCGTGGGGCCCAGGAGAGGGGCGCCCAGCATCCGCGCTCCAGAAAGCAAGTGGCAGTCGTGCGGGACGCCGGCCCCGCCGAGGGCACCCACGCACACTGCCCGAGCCACGTCCCTACAACCGGTCTGAGCATCCCCTCCTGAACCACTTAATGTCATCAGGTCTCGGGGTGCCCTCTGGACAAGAAGTGGAAATTGGGGTTGGTTGGCAGGAATGAGGCCCCGCTGAGGGCCCAGGAAGTGGAGTGCTGCCCGCAGGCTAGGGTCCAGGCCCATGTGTCACCGAGTGTCTGCATGAGCCCGGCCACTCACTCCCCTGCGCTGCTGCCGGGAGGCCAACTTGCACCCTCCGCTGCCCGCCCGCTCCTCTCCGGGCTGCCGGCAGCGGCCTTTGTCTCCGAAGCCCCTTGTCATAGCGGGAGTCATGAGGGCGACGGCCAGTGAGACGCACGGGCACATCTGCACTTGAGGTCAGGGACTCGGGGGTCCTGCGCTTTCCCTGCGTCCCTCCACGTTGGTGGGCACGGCCACGCTGCTTTGGGACAGTCACCACCAACACTCCAACTGCAGTCGTGGGGCATGGAGCTAGGAAGGGGACCGCAGGAGGCTGTAACTGCCTCCCAAGCGCCACTGTGAGCCACCGCGTAGAACCACTGTCCAGCCGTCGCCCCTCAAAGCCGCCTGGGGTGTGTGGCGTCTGGACAGGACGGGAGGAAGGCAGGAACGGAACATCACACCTGACGCCGCCCCGTGCCTGTCACGCGGAGAGCATGGCACGGCCCAGACAGGACCTCGGAGCTGTGGGCGCGCGCGCGACCAGTCGTGGCGTCCGGAGCAGTGCCCCGCTACCCGCAGGGGCAGGCGGGCTGCAGGCGGGTCAGTGTGAAGGCTCCTCGCGTCACACCACCCTCGAAGGTCAAGACAAAGGCACATACATGGTGCAGCCCCCATTTGCTCTCCGTGACGCGGGCCACCACGCAGGCAGCGTCCAGCCTGAGCCCATGCTGAGCAGACCGTGAGTGGACGGCGGGGCTCGGCCGGATGGCACCCTTTCTAGAAGAAAGCGGACCAGGGAGCCAGCAGGGACAGGGACTGTCCAGGGAGGACCCTAGGAAGGCTCCGTGCCGGTTCCCACCTCCGAGGACGGACCGGCGCCCGGGACGGGGGCCGTGCGGACAAGGACAGGCGAGCAGGCAGAGCGGTGGGGCAGCCCAGTCCCTGGAGGCCCCGCGTCTGCTGGGGCAGCGCAGCCGGGGCCTGCTCACCGCAGCCTTCGCTTCTCCGCCTCGTTCAGCGCCAGGAAACCCGTTTGCGTACAGTTTCCACGTCAGGTAAATACACTGAGGGCCAAACACCGTTACCGCCAACACGGTCGCAAGACGAACTCACAGCTGAACGTTCTAGAAAACAAGGGCACAGCAGCAGTGACAGCGGCGACCGCTTGCTCACGATTCACTCAACGCCACATGGAAAGCTGTGCGGCTTTTCTGTGGAGTCATCTGAATTTTGGATTATTTGGTAAAGAAGGGAGTTTTGTTTAAAAATTAACATTCCAACACTTTTGGGCATTAGTCACGTTTGTCATCTGCGGTCACCCTTCCCTTCAGAACTGGACACGAAAGCCCGTCGGTGCCCCCGGAGTGGGCGTGAGGGCCTGGGGGACCCCGGACCCTCCTCGGCCTCGTGGCTCCTGCCCCGCGGTTCCCACTCCGGGACGTCTCTGACCACGGCCCGGAGACCAGCCGCCTGCTGGAGACGGGAGCGTCCATTGTAACCCGGGCTGCTCTTGGTCAGACTAACACCCTCTTCTCTGCAGTCCCTCCCATCGCGGTGCTTCCAGCTCTCCTCTCGATCCTTTCTTCTCCGGATCGAACACTTTCTCTGGCTCCTGCCCCCCCGGTCATGCACCCAGTCGGCTCCGCAATGGTGCTGCCACCGGGAGCAGGTGCGGTGAAGCCCGCGGCCCGCCTGAGGCCGCGCGTGGCTGCTGGCCCTCCCGGAGCGGCGGCGGGGCTGACGAGGGCCACGTTACTTCTTCGTATCAGCTGAAACTGGAGCCCGTTCCTCTCGTGGCCCCATCATTAGTTACGGCGGAACAAGGGCTCGCCGTGCGCTCCAGCCCCTGGATGCGCGTGCCGATGAGGCGCGTTCTGCGGGCGCACTCACGTCGAACCCAGATACCCGTGCAGTTTCACGAAATGAAATCCCCATTGATTTCTGTTACTGACACAGCATGGAAATGCTCGCGATCAAGGCCTGGCGTGGCGCACACCACTATTCATTTCCTTTTCTCTCAAAAGAAGGCGCCTCCTACTAAGTGGAGCTGTTCCGTTGCCGACCGCGTCTTGGAAACTGAAGCTTCGGTTCCTCGCCAGCTTCCCGCCTGCTGGTGTCTGCGGTCGCGGCTCCTGCCCACAGCCCAGCCGGCCTCGGGGCCTGCACAGTGCTGGCCACTCGTGTCCGGCGCGCACGGTCGCGGGCTCGCCAGGGCTGTGGGATCAGCTGGGGCAGACCCGGGTCACCTGGCCCAGGGCCATGCGGCTGGTGCTCCTGTTTGTCCAGACCACCCCATCTAGCAGCGATCGCCCGAGCACACGGCGTGGCGGGGCTGGCTGTGTGGTGACAATTATCACATGGTGCCACTTACCTGAGTGGTCAGAGCCACAGGCACGACATGCGTGTGTCCCAGGACGCCACCGGCCCAGGGAAGAAACCCGTCCCGACGGCTGTCGGCTGCCTCCGAGGGCGGGGCGGCAGTGCGCGTCCAGCAGGGACCGTCTCGGCTGGGCGGCGAGCACCACCCCTAGTGACGTCGATGCCGGAGAAGACGACGCTGCAGAAAACGCTGCGCTGCCACTCGGCGGAAATGCTGAATTACAGACGGAGGAGGAAAGGAACTCCTGGTTCCTTCGATGCCTGATTTAAGTCAGCACACGTCTATGTACTGAATGATGTAAAAGCTATGCTCGAAATACCAACGCGTGATAAATCCTATCCCCGTACGTTAAACCACTTAAAGGAAGCCTTTCCTTCTCTACACTTTAATGCGGTCACATTGGAGAACTGGGGCCCAAGTAAATCACCGCCACTCAGAACAGATTAACGTGCGGGAGCTCCTGTGCTCCAGGAGCACGACGCTTAGGAGCCTTATTTCTCCTGGCAAATCATCTTTCTGCAGGTTTATTTATGTGATGTTGAGAGAAGCTGTCCTGGCTCTCATCTGTCAGCCCCAACTGGACTCATCCCTCCTGGTCTCGAACTGTCTGGCAGATCCATCATTGGGGCTGCCGGCCATGGCGACTAAACCTCCACGGCCCTGCGGGGTGGCCTCCCGTGCACACGCGGGCCTGCGGGCACCCGTCCCAGGCCGTCCCCGCCCTTCTCTGCAGCTGGGTCCACACTGGGGGCCCCCGGACAGGCTCACATTCCAGATTACCTCGGCCACGGACGTCAGATGAAGCAGTCGCGGCAGCAAGGAGCTCGGGAGCTGACGCCCACACGGCGTGTTCACCGGGCCCTCCTGTGTGCGGCCACACCAGCAGGGACCCTGTCCACCAGGGACTCTCCGCGTCTTCGTTAACCCGCGGTCTCAGCGACGACTCCAGGACACAGCACAGTATGTCTGTTACCACAACGTCTAAGTACAGGCACAAAGCCGGTCTTTTCTCAAAGCATTTTTGACAATGTACTGTCTCCCAAGTTACTTCCCTTTCTGCTCTCGTAACTGTTAGGCAGCATCACACATGGAAATCAAGGTTTCAGAAAGGGGCCACATTCATTAATTTTAAGTCTGTGTTAATTGCTTCCACAAGTTTAAATAACAGTGGAATTTTAATAGCAGCAAACACTGATTTAGAACCTAACTTAACTCGACAAACAGAGCATAACAGATGATGAAATCCTCCTCCGTGAAGCTGAGCTCATCGAGGGGGGCCGCGTCGCGGCTCACAGCCGGGCACAGCACAGCTGTGGAGCAGAGCACTGGCCGGGGCACGTGAGGTCTCAGGCGGCGCAGCCCGGTGCCACCGGCAGTGCGAGACCTGCCCCGTCCCCTCCCTCCGCACTTGCGGCCTCCAGTCGTCTGGTGACAGCCATTTCACCGTTAGCGCGAGGTGACAGCTCATTGTGTTTTGATTCGCATTTCCGAGGTCAGCAGACGCGGAGGGCTTCCCACATGCCTGTTGGCCACCTGCATGTCTTCTTCAGAGACGTGCCTGTTCAGGCTGCCTGCCCGCCTTTATTTATTTGTTCTCTGGGGTTGTTCTCCCTGAAGGCGCGACTTGCACCAGGGATGTGTGCGCGCGTGGCCCTGGCCGGCTCCTCGGCCGCACCGCCACGTTTGTCATGGACAGTGAGCTGTGACTCTTTTCTCTCCCTGCTAAGATCAGAAGCGCCTTCCTAGCAGGGCCTGAGAGCCTCCTTGACCAGCCAGGCCCCGCTAACCTGTCAATATCCCCCATTTCATAATTTCTAGAACCCTCACAGGAAGACCCATGTGTTAAAAATTGAATTTGTGAAGCAAAGATTCTGCAAGAGGTACAGCTCTGTGCTTTATCACCATTATTCTTCCGCTGCATGAGATTTTTCAGCTCCTTTTTGGACATAAACAAGGAAAAGGGTTATATGACATTCCCCAGTGATTCGCAGAGAAGGACTTACACAACGAAAAGAGGAAATAATCCATATGGACACATTGCATGGAGTTCACCAGCTGCCCACGGGCCAGCTCTGGGCCTCCCGCTGCCAGGGCTCCACGCCCACCTGTGTGGGACCCGTGGACATGTGGGAGGCAGCAGGCACGTGGGAGGCAGCGGGCTCGTGGCTTCTGCAGACCAGCCCGTCTCTAAAGGAGACTGCCACACGGGGGACAGCTGCAGAAGGACACGTGAGTCCCTGGTGAGAGCTGGGATTTCTGTTGTGTTGACAAGTCCTCGCCCTGCGGGTGCTGAGAGAGGAGAAGCTGTGTTGGGGAGACGGGGTCACGCGTGCCCCCTCGCATGGAATGTTACATGATGAAAACGTCATTGCCGCACAGCAGGTGAGGTCATCACGACACCTTCATAATTCAGATGCGTCTGTCTGAACAAGTCTGCGCTGGAAATGTTTCCCGGAAACCCCACTGGGAGCACAGTTTCTGCAGCTGAAAAAGCTTCTCACGTTCTGGACGACGTACTGCACCATCATGAAAGCCTCCGATGGAGGGGCTGCTGGGAAGCGCTGAGGAGCACACCCTCACTCACTGAGCTGGGACCTTTCTGTTACAACGTTCAGTCCTGAAAAGAGCATCTGTAAGTGGTTCTGCTCTTTGCAAACTCCTTTGTATCCTTATCTATTCAGACCAGAAAGGTCAGGGGAGTTTCCATGACAGATACAACGCAGAGCCTGGCGTCCATTTCGTCCAGTTTCTGGAAAAAAGCCGTGGTTGCTTGAAGATTGCCGCCTGCATTCACTTCCTGCCTGCCTGAGCACCCCGAAATCGTCTCACGTGCAAAACGTCTGTGTTTTGTGTTGCTAAAAATGAACACTATTTAGCATTATGTTCCTTGATGTCAGCTGTTATGAAACCTACTGACACGGCCGCACGGCTCCAGGCTTGTCCCCATCAGGCCCCAGATCCCTTCCTGTGTTCTCTCCAAATCCCTTACAGGATCTACGATTCTCAGCCAAGGAAATTCTGTTTTCAAAGTTGTTTCTTACAAAATGAAGCCATAACTCAAATTATTCTCTGGGGGTTACTCTTTAGGTCTTATTTTATTAGCTAATTTTCATCTTATTAGTTCCAGGCAGGAAGCTGATAGTTTTTGCAAGTTCATTTTCTTGCAAATTATAATGATAATTTTCCTAGCAACAGGTAGTCAAGGAACAAGCAGATGAAGTCCTTTGTGCATTAGGACTAGCTAGAGTTTAAATAATAGGAGTTGAAAATTACAAGAAATAAAGCTCACGGAAGACTCAGAAGATCTCGCTCTTTGTAGCGCCGATAAAGATTGTCGTCTTCGCTCCTGGAAAAACAGCCACATTTCATAGAGGAAACTGTACTATAGCGAACTTAAAATCATGCTCCAAAATACTAGCTTAAAATCCGCTCTGGGAAAGCATGTACATATAAATCTTGCTTCCAGTAACATCCATAAACCTGTCTCCGCCGTGGACACCACACTCTTCCCAAGTGCTGCCCGTATCTTACTCGCTGCTGCTCCGGGCCCAGAGGAGCAGTTTTCCACCTCCTGTCTCCAAAGGACCCGTGTGCTCGGCAGCGGCTTGGTCCTGGCCCTTCTTGGCCACGTGTGGACCCTGTGCAGCCCGGCCTCGGGGGCTCGGGCCGGCCTCGGGCTCGCCGCCCTTCCCAGCTGCAGGCCCCGGCTGCCGCCCGCCCCGGCTGCCGCCCACCCCGCCGCACCGCGGGTTCCGGAGCCTCCCCGCCGTCTGCACGTGATTTTCCCAGGTGAAGAGCAGACACAATAGGCAGGAAGGGAAAGAAGACAATACAGGGGTCCTGGGGAAGTTATCATTTGGATTAATTACATTCACAAAGCTAATATGAATCAGATACAATCTGAGATGAATATTAGGCCACACGGCACAACCTTACAATATACAAATGTGAATGTGAAGAGATTCACTATGGGCTGAAAGACTCCGCAGACATTTGGTCTGAAAGGATGGAGTGTGAGCCCCGGTGGAGCAGCAGTGGGCTCGCCAACGACGGCCCAGGGACCTGGGTTCACATCCGGCGTCGGGGAACAACCAAGATGAACTGAATAAAATAAATGTTCTTCCTGTCTCTGCCTGCCTGACTGCTCGCCTTCACTTCTGCTGCAACTTCCTTTTAAAAAAAAAAAAGGAAAGGCTAGAAGGAATCAATAAGACACACACAGATAAATGAAATTCCGAGGACGGTGGGCAGCCTGGACAAAATGCAGTGACGGCGACAACAGATGAGACTCTGGAGAAGGGCGGGGCCCGGGGACAAGGGTCCTGAGGGATCCGGGTGTGCTAGATACGCCTTGGAAAGACGCACCAGCGGATGGAGAGTCGGCGCCTCCTCACAGGCGGCCCTTGGAGAGACCGCACCCAGGAAGCCACAGAGAAGCTGCGACACGGTGGGCGGGTGTAGACACAGGAACTCACAGGCAGGGCCAGAGCCTGTGCCTGCCGTGACCCTGAGGCAGCCCGCGGGGGTGAGCGCACCCTCCCAGGCGCCCAGGGCTGAGCAGCACGTGGGGAGGCCGGGCGGGGGGTCCATCACCGGGCCTCTGGAGCCGGCAGGCACCAGGAGACCTGTGGGGGGCTCCCCATTCTCCTGCGCGGAGCGGCCTTGGCCCTGAGGCGTCTGCAGAGGCCTCCCTGCTGCCCCATTATGGCCCCAGGACTGCTGCACCAGGGGCCCCAGGGCTGCTCTCTCGGGAGCAGGCAGCAGAACCACCGGTCCTGCTTTCACCGTGAGACCCGCCATCTGAGTCCTTCCCCACCGGCCCCCTGACCGCTGACCTGGGAGCCGACCACCCTGATGTCTGAGCCCTGAGCCCGGCGACCTGTGCGCCCAGGGCCGTGCTGGCACCGCGCAGTCCGCACAGGGCCTCGCAGACACAGAACGGTGGGCAGACGTGTGGAGAGAGGCGTGTGAACAGTCCCGTGTAACGAATGAGCACTCTGACATACATCAATTCCTAGAAACATTCCCCACCAAGACTGACTCATGAAAACACAGAAAAACTGATAGAAAAAAATAAATAAATACTCAGAAAAACTTATGAGACGGTCGTGGCTGAGGAGACTGAAGCAGGAACCAAACTCTTCCCAACAAAGAAGTTTGTGGAGAGACGGCGTCCCCAGCGTCGTCCCAACCCTGGAGCAGAGTCAGTGCCAACCCTTGTGACACTCTCTGCAGGAGGAAGCGGAAGGAGCCCTCTCCTCTCACTGCATGAACCTGGAATAACCAACGGCCGACGCTCGGCAAGGGTGCCACAGGGAAAGAAAACTCCAGGTCGAGTCAGTCGTGAGAACAGAGGCAGAGACCGTCCACGGGAGATGGAGACCAGAGGACGCGCTCAGCAGCGTCACCCCCACCACCCACTCGGATCGACGCGGCGCAGGATACCCACGTGCGCTCAGCGGGAGCGACGCGGCAGACTCAGGAATCAGGACAAAACCACGTGAGCACCCGGCTGATCCAGTGAAGGCATTTGGAAAAACACAACATCTTTTAGTAATAAAAACTCAACAAATTCTGCATAGAAGAGATGCACCTCAATATTTTTAAAGCCATAGAGGAAAACCCCACAACCAGCGTCTTGCTTACGTGACAGGTTGGCAGCGTCTCCTCTAGATCATGACTGAGACGACGAGTCAGCTCTCACGTGCCCTTCGACACGGGCTAGAATCCTAGACAGATCAACTCGGCCGGAAGCAGAGATCGTCTCCCAGAGCAAGAGGGAGAGTAAACCTGCCCGTTTTCAGATGATGTGATGTTTGTGTGGAAAGTCCTGCAACTCCACCGAAAAGAGCAGAACTCAACACAGTTGCTGGAGACTGTGTCAGCGCAGACGACTCAATCACTTGCGTTTTCACACCAACAACAAAGTATCTGAAAAAAGAAATTACGAAAGCAATTGACTTGCAACGGCATCAAAAAGAAGAAAATATTTAGGAGGAAATTTAACCAAACAGATTAAAGATTCACTGAAAATCACTGAACACTGATGAATAAAATCGGTGACAAATCTAAATGGAAAGATATCTTATGTCCACATCTTAGATGAATAAATAGTTTAAAAGTTACTTGTACCCAACGTGACCTGCAGATTCAAAATAATCCCTATCACACCCCAATGGCATTTTTCAGAGAAGTGGAGCATTCTGACGTCCTTGTGGATGGCACAGCCTCCAGGCGGCCGACGCGACACTGAGCAGGAAGAGCTCTGCAAGCACCGCTGGGTCCTCGTGTCAATCGCCTCGAAGCGGCACGTGGACCGAGGAGCCAGGAGCCCGACAGAAGCCACGCCTGCAGTCACCTCGTGTGGACAGAGGTGCTGGGACATGCACAGAGGGACAATACTCTCATGCATAAGTGTTTCGGCAGAACTGACCGTCGTTCAGGAACCATTGTGAACCCATCTGGCGCAAAAACACCTGCAAGGGCATCTAAGATTTCACGAGAGGCCCTGGAAGAGAACGTGGAGGCAGCAGGCGGCGCTCCGGGGCGCTGCCCGCAGCGGTGAGTGTGTGGGGTTCGCTGCCCATGCTGACCCCCGCCGCCCACACCCCAGACTGGGGGTCAGCGCCCACGAGGGCGGCAGCCACACGTCCTCACCACCAGGCCACAGGCGACATGGCGTCTCTGCTGTGGCTGTGCCAGGGTCTGGACACATGCGCAGGACTCGGGTCCCCGCCGGGCGCACATGGAGGACGTCTGCTGCCCCGGAAACCTTCCATGCCATGTGCGCCGGTTTCCAAACGGTGTAAGACGAACGGCGCGGCTGCATCTATTTATATTTACGAAGAGGTAATGTTCCTTGTACGTGTCCACTGAACATGCTGATGCCGCCACGCGTGCTGGGGGCTGTGCGCTGGGCATGGAAAGAGACGCAGTCGCCGCTGGCTTCGCCATTAGAAACGGATCGGTGTCTGGACGGCGAGCCTGTTCCCTCTCCATCCACCGCTCTGTCACTGCCCTGCAGTCTCCTGCAGGTAATTGACTTATTTCCCCTAAAATGCACCTTGTTGGCCATCGATCTATGGTGTTAAAAACAAGTCAGGCTTCAGAGAAATTCTCACACTGGGAAGATTAACTGAAGGCCAACTTCCCACTAAATGGATTATGTTTCTGCACTTTTAAGTACGACCACCTTGGCTCCGCTTTCTTTTCTGCTTTCACTTCGATGAGCTCCTGCAAACAGAGGAGCTGGCGTGAGTGCTGGCAGCGAGCGCGGCTGTCATGGATGTCACTCCTGCATCTGAAGTCAGGAGCCTGGAGAGACGGGATTGACTTTTCCTGGGCCGTGCAAAGGACTGTTGGCGTCCAGAGTAGCTTGAAAAAAGCTTAGTAGCCAAGAGGAACTTCCTGCTGGCCCACGGACTCGACTTACAGGCGAGGCAGTCCGTCGAAAGACACCAAAACGTGCGGTGAAAGATGTCAGGGCTCGGACTTTGTCAGCAGACACATGACGATGTCGACAGCTAAGAATTCCCGCTCCCCTTTCATTCCGTGCCAGAAATAATCCTGACCTGCTGGTCAGCGAAGGGTTCCGGACGCTCGTCACCTCCCCTGCGAGGAGTGAGGGAACAAGGAAGACAAGGTGCACGGCGAGCTGAGGTCTTCCTTCCCGCCACTGTGCTCAGCGGCTCGTGTCTAGGACACACGCGCCATGTGTCCCCATCACAGCCTGTTTGCGAGGAGAGCAGTGTGGTCGGAGAGGCACCTGCTGCGGGCGCTCAGAGCCGCGGGTGACACGCCGACCCTGGACAGGGCCGCAGCGGAGGGCAGGCACGGGGCTCTTGTGCGCCTGGAGCCAGGTCGGGGCATGGCCTGGGGTGGGCACTTGGCCTCTCCTGTGTGGGCACGGTCCTCGAAGTGGCTCGGGACAGCATTTGACAGCACTGCCGCTTTATGGAGAGGGACCAAGACAGGCCAGCAAGACAGCCACTAGAGTCACAGCCAGGCATGGCGAGGACAGCAGGTAGTGCATGGAGGCCGGCCCTGCCCACAGGCAGCAGGGGAGCTGGGAGGCGCCGCGCCGCCCATCCTCTGGGGGCTGGTGCGTGGGCCCCGGGACGAGTGGGGGGTGGGGCTGCACACTGGACATGAGCTCCCGGCAGCCCTGAAAAGCGGCGAGTGTGTCCATCCGCCGCCATCCCCTCTGGCGTGCTCCTCCGCCTGAGTAAGATGCTGTCCATCCGTCCTGCAGTGGGGAGTGGCAGCTGCCTTCAGCGTGTGCGCTTCAGACACCCGCATGTCCCGTGGAGCAGGCCGGCGTGCGGCCGTTAAAGAAAGCTTCCCCGTTTGTTCAGAGGGGAGCGGGCCAGCGAGCCTGCTGTCCCAGGCGAGCCTGCTGTCCCAGGGTCTCAGGGCAGGGCCGTGCCGCGCATGGGCGGGGGCGGGCATCTCAGGAGGGACTGCACACCCTCGGAGAGAGCTCGGATTTCTCCCTGTGCCGGGACCCACGTCCACATTCCCACGGGACGCCTGTGTGTTGCTGCACTGACAGCTGGCCGCCGCACTGCCCGGATGGAGAGCGATGCCCTGGGAGCGCGAGTCCCGCCTGCTCATGTGCGGGGGCGCTGCGGCGTGGAGAGCGTAGACCTGTGCTGACTCCGAGAAGGACGCAGTCCACGCGCAAACGCACTTCGGAAGATAAACGTGAGCGGTCAGGGGAGAGCTGCACCTTCTCTGCCACGACCGCATGAGGAGCGCTTGGGGCCAGTCCCTGTTCTAAACGCCTGCCCTTGCCACCAGGGTGCTGAGAGCAGCCCCGGGGGCGGCCTGTTTCTCGGCCCAGTGCACCAGACACCAGGAGGCTACTCCCACCATGGACGCGTGCTGAGGAGGGCAGTCAGGAATGGCCCCTTCTTTAAAGTAGGACAACTGCTGTGGGTGAGATGTGGAGCCCGCTCATGCTCCACGCCTGCGCAAAATCGGCTCTGTGACACGAACATGGACAGGTGAGCTCAGATGCAGACTTTTAAAAACGTCACGTGTACTGTATGTGTCGGGCTCTCAGGTAAACAGAACCCGCAGGAGACGGGATAGAAAGACAGACAAGAGAGGCAGGACAGATGCATAGATGGGCGCAGATGGGCAGATGGGCAGGGAGACAGGTGATGGATGACAGATGCAGAAGACAGACAGATGATGCGTAAATGGCAGGCGGACAGACAGACAGATGGACGGAATGGTCGTAGAACCGACGGTCACGATGGTGGAGGTGGCGCACCCCCAGGAGCTGCCGTCCACCTGCAAGCAGGAGACAGGAGACCGTTGGTGGCACTGACTTCCAGTCCAAAGGCCAAGCACCAGGAGCACCGCGTCCGCGCTGGGGAGGAGGTGCTGCCGTGCCCGCACAGAGCCGTGTCACTCGCCCGTTTCGTCCACCTGGGCTCTACCTTTGCTTGCTTGCTGGCGCACCGTCCTGAGCGCGCCTCAGTCCCATACGACTTGCCCGTTTTGAATTTCTTTAAAAGTCCTGGAGAGACAAGCTTGTCCGCGTATTGACTGTGAGAGTAGAATCCAGTTTAAAGGACTCGCTCAAGGTCACTTCTGGCCGAGAGGTTTTCAGCTTCTCAAGCAGAGCGCATGCCGCAGCGTCTGTGCCCTGCGAGGTGGCCCCAGGCAGGACTCTCAGCGACCGAGTGGGCCTCCTCCTGGAGACCCCGCTCCCAGGCGGCCAGCAGCTGGCCCTTCCTCTGGGCCTGCCCAGGGCGTCTGCGGGGCCCTCTCCTCCCCTCCGGCCGCCTCTCCCCGGTGGGGACGATTAGTGAGGCCCTGGTCAAGGTGATGGAAACTCCCTCTGCCGGCCCCCTGGAGAACAAGAAGGGCCGGCCAGAGGGGCCGGCGGGTCTGCAGCGCTCAGACACGCTCCCCTGCCCCTCCCGGAACAGCCCCGCGACTGCGGGACCCTCTCGGCGCTCACGGAACAGCCTGTCTGATCTGGTCACCTGACTCACACGCGACTCTCCTTCCCACACGGGACGGCATCCTTTGCACAGATGACGCGGCCCCTCCAGTTGTGACATCCCTATTACACGCAGGCTCACAGGCCACGTGGCCGAGCACACCGGCTGCCCATCGGGACGCTTCATTTTCAGATGTGTCTCCAGATGTCGAGTGGTCTGAACCTGAATGACTCCCCTCAGTATGAACAGTAAAGTCTAAAGGAAATGTTAAGTCATTTAGGGTCTGGGGTGTATAACATCGCCTGTTACTGAAGCAACTGAGTATTTTAGAGCAGTTCTAAAGGCTCCTGTGCAAATGCTCTAGCAAAGAGTGAGCTATTTTATAGTAAGTTCCGTCCATCCGCCTCACTATCCATCCATCCAGCGCTCCGTCTGTCCCACCTGACTGTCTCTGTCGTCCGCCCATCTGTGTGTCTGCACAAAGCACCAGTGGCCGGCCGGCGCCATGTCTCGCACCCGCAGTCCTGACCCGGCCAGCGCGGCTGCTGTCGCGCTGTGATGTGAAGGCGGGGAAGCCTTGTGTAATCACAGAACGATGTCAATGTGTAAACCGGAAATATTTAAATTGCTTTATCGTTTTCTGTTTTCTTCCCACAAGTGCCTCCCTACATTCTTTCCCCAGAAATGACTGGAATAGTAGAACTTCTTAAAATGGTTGACATGGGACCTAGAAAGACGAGTGAAGTTACTCAGAGAAGCTGACTGCAGACACCAACGGCCTCTATTTCCATGGCTACGCGTGTCTGGGGGACTGTTCTCTCTGGTCACACCTTGTCTGCAGCCCTCAGGACGCGATGCCCCGCCCTGTCCCGCCAGTGCAAACGTGCACTCAGCCTGGACTGATTGCAGAGGAATAGATGAAGGGGCAGCTTTCGTTTTCACTAGTCCTTCACGGCTGCAGCGAACATGGCCCCTTCACGGTCACCACACAGAGCGGGGCTCCCCGGCCCGGCCCGGCCCGCGTGGCCGTGAGTCTGGGGTCCCACTCGCTGGGGGTCAGCAGGCCTAGATTCTGGAGGGGAAGCAGAGACCACGCTGGCACCTGACTGCAGGCACTGCTGGCCCAGGGCCACACTCACACCTGCCCGCGTCACTGACCTCTGAGGTGGGGCCCGTGGGGAAGCAGTTACGTTGGAAACACTGTGGGAACAAAAGCTTTCAAGGACTTCGAGTCCGGCCCACTAACGCCTGCTCTGTCTCTTCCAGTGAAAAAGGCCATCGAGCTGAAGTCGAGAGGAGTCAAGATGCTGCCAGGCAAGGACAGCAGCCACAAGAGCTCCGTCCGTAAGTCCGCGTCCTCTGGCCGGCACGTCGGGTGGGCGGGGAGGGAGCTTGGAGGAGTCTGACTTTCCGCCGCTGCGTCCCTTGTCCGGCTCAAACTGCTGCTAGCAGAAGGGGTGTGTGAGGACATGGTGCAGGTCCACCTGTGAGCTGTGTCCCAGACCGGTCTTCCACGGCCTCCTCGGTGGCCGCACAGGACCAGACGGTCCACGTCTCTCGCCCCGTCCCTCGGGGCGTTGTCACCCCAGCTCCACTCAGCCTCAGATTCACCCCACACAGCAGGCTGACCTTGGCCGGGAGGCCTGGCCTTGGCATCTCCGTGACGATGCCCTCGGTCCCGCGGCCCGAGGAGGCGCGTTCGGGCAGGCGGCCGTCCATCCTTCCAAGCGGCCGTCTGCGGTTCCTGCAGGGGTGCCCGGCCGTGGTGGCTCAGTCAGCAGGTGCTGGCATAAAGGCGGCCCCATCGTCCTTTCTGTGCCTCCGACTCCTGCCCTCGTTGCTCAAAAGGGTGCCGCGGTGGCCCTGACCGGGTCACTGCACGTCTGCTGGACGGGCCCCGTGCCCTGCAGGCGCATCCCCAGTGTCCTCAGACACTCCCCTTCGAAGGCTTCCCTGACCGCCCGCCACAGAAGCCAGGCCCCTGGCACTGCTGTCCCGCCGTGGCGTCCCCTCCGTCACAGCTGACTCTGCTGCCAGGTCACCGCGGCTGTGGGGAGCCCACGGGGCGGGCGCTCAGACTCCTGACCTGCCGGCGGGCTGCTCCTTCTGGCGACTGCCGTCACGACCCCTGCTGGCCGCTCGCACTGCCTCCCCCGCGTGGCCCTCCGCAGCCGGCGCTTCCGCTGTTGTTCGGGGCGCTCGAGGCCGTCCTGGCTGGGGGTCCGCTCGAACGCAAGCCAGCAGTCAAACGCAGTACGTGCTGACACCGCCCGGGTGTGGGCGGACTGCGCCCTGCCTGCAACAAGTGACCGCCTCGCACGGGGACCCCAAGGGGCAGGCAGGCCCGGGTCCCAAGGTGCAGGCTTCGTCGCCGGTGTCCCCAGCTGTTCGGCCCCCTCGGCAAAGCGCCTGAGGCGGGCAGGGACGCTGCCTGAGGTCGAGCGCAGGGCCAGGCAGGGCCGCAGACTCGTGCGCTGAGGGCGGGCCTCTCCCTGCACAGGCGTGGGCATCAGGCCCCAGCACTGCACCCTGAGGGCCCGGGACACGCATTCCGTCTCAGCAGGTGGCCCCAGCTCAGGCGCAGTAGCTCAGAGGTGCTCTCTCCACCCTGAGTCACGGCACGTCTGTGTCCTGACCCGCAGTGACCAGCAGGCCTCAGGCCACCTGAGAGCGCTCACTACGTCAGGTGCGCCCGTTCGACACGGAGCTCATGCCGCGGGCCAGCCTGTGAGGACAGGCCTGACCGGCAACAAGACGAGGACGCAGAGACTCGCCTGGTATTAGCAGGCCTCTGTCCCTCCTTCTCTGGTGTCAACACTTGTGTTGGTCAGACGATAACGAGTCATTAACAAAACAAGGACTGAAGACACAGCCTCACAACACCGAGGACATGATAAACAACACGAGGCTGTTTAGTGGGAGGTGTGACTGTGTGTCCCCAGAAAGGAGGACGGAGGCGCCGATACAGACTGAGACGCGACGTGCACGCGCTCTTCACAGTCGAGTCCAGTCCGGTCGTCATGGCCGACAGCAGCAGGGCTTTCCCGGGGGCCTCGTGGGGAAACGAGGTCCTGCGAACAGCTGCAGGGCCACTCCAGGCGCACAAATCCAGGTGCTCCTCCCTCCTGCACGTGACCCACGGGGCGCCCTCAACCAGCACGTGCCGGCTCACTCAGGTGTCAGCAGAAAGATGGGCGCAGCGGTCGGTGAGCCAGGCGCGACGGGCCGGCGCCTCACATCCAGGGGAGGAGAGTGCCCGGGGAGCATGCTCTGCTCTCTAAATGCTCCGCTGATCCTGGGGGCCCAAAGGCAGGCCCCCAGCTCTGCGCAGGTCACCTGCCTGCTTGTCTGGGAGTCAGCCGCGCAGGAAGTCCTTGCCCGTTTGTCCTCCCGGCTCTTCCTGACATTCCCAGCGTCCAAGACAGGAGACTGCGTGCGGCACAGCGCACTCGTGGCCCAGGACCCTACTGGCACCGGACTTGGCCTTTCCCTGCCAAGCGCCATTTGCCCAGCACACTGTCAGTGCCGAGCCTGGCACCGGCCTCAGCCCCTACGTTTCTGCTTCAGAGCAGAAGCAGGCTCCTCGGCGTGGCTTCTGCCTCTCGGTCCGCAGGCCACGTCCACGCACCCCGGCTCTCCTGCGCAGGTCGACGACGCAGATTAAACCCAGAGCCACGGCAAGGCAGGCTCCGGGGCTGCCAGCCAGGGCCGGCTCCTGCCCGGAGCCCTCCGCAGGCGTCTCCGTGTTCTCATGCTCTACTCACATTTTCTTCGGGGCTTCCTCCTCAGGGCTCCTCCGAATAGGGCGTGGGCAGCAGGGGTCAGGTGGCCATCTGTCTCCTTGAGTGACGCTGGCACGGTGACACAGGCCCTGCATCCTCCTCGGTAGCAGCACGTACACAGGGCGCTGGCTGCGTCTGAGCAGGAGCCCCGGCAGGGGATGGGGGACACATGAAACTGCCCCTGCCAAGTCCCTTCACACTGGCGTTGCGCCACAGCCAGAGGGCAGGGCCACTGTTCTTGTCAGAGGGTCGGACCGACAAGACGCTCCCTCTGGGTTTCAGCACTGTCTGCCGCTGCTTCCTCCTGGGACAGGAGGGCTGCACCACTGGTCCGGTCCACGCCACTGGGCCTCTGATGGCATGGGCAGGGGTATTCTGAGACGACAGCCCTGTGAACACCCTGCCTCACGGTGTCCCCGCAGTGTGACTCGGGCTCCCTGCTGGGGCCACGTTTAGGCTGCGGAGCGAGCAACACTGGGGGTTTGATTTCCACTAAAGCGCCGCGGCTCCACGGCCCACGCTGCTGAGCAGAGGACGGGACTGCAGGAAAGACTGCGGGACGCAGTCCGACAGTTTCTCCGTTCTCTGGGCAGTCTGATGGCTCTCGGAAATCTGCTATGGATTCACCAGCTCAGTTGGCATCTCGTCCCTGCCCTGATTTCATGTCACCCATGAATCTTTCATCATCCACCCAAGTCCGTAAACCCTACTAACTCAGAGCACGGGGTAGAGTGACATCTGGAGAAACAGCAGAGACAAAGGGATGTCCTCTGCTCAGTGAGGGCGTCTTCTGCACTGATGCACTTCTGGGGTAAAAGGTTAGGTAGATTTCTTTTCAACAATCTCATTATTAATAATGCTAAACAGCCAGCAAAGATGACTGAGCTAAGAAGCCTTGTGCACTGCTCCAAGTCATAACATGGGCAGCACTGTGCCGTGGGGAACGGCCCCTGCACACCCGGGGTCCTCCCTCGTCCGAGATGGGCCCTTTCAGCATCAAGGGCTGTGACATCCCCATGACCTATGTTTAAGTGTGGTCAGAGAAGATGTCGCTCTGTCACCCTTCTTCGTCCTGACATGCTCCTTGGTGCAGCCCTACGTGAGAGCAGGAGGCCATGTCTGCACACACACACACGTACACGTGTGAGAGCAGGTCATGTCTACACGCCCACACACACCCACACATGTGCGTACAGGAGGCCGTGTCTCCGCGGGTCTGATGTGGACTGGCTGGGCTCACCTGGATGGACTGATGGCACGTGCCGTGTCCTGAGCAGCCTGTCACCACAGACCACACCAGAAGAGCAGGACATCTGGCCCAGGATCGTTATTTAGTTTACAGCCCAATAAAAACTGTGGAAAAGTTGAGAAGTATGATGCCTTGTCTTGTAAGCCCTTGGGAAAAATTAACAACCGGACCTCGTGAAATAAACAAGCCTAGAACTGTTCTACTTCCAGCTCCAAACCACTCATTTTACTGCCCTTTGTTTCTGTGGAAAATCATTTCTTTTTCTACCTTGAAGAAATACCTGAAGCAAAACAAAATGATATTCATTCCAAGTTCTCAAGTAGACAGTCCCGTTAATGAAAGCCATTGATCGCACGTTGCTTTTACAATGACACTCGGTGGCTCCATTTGTCTTCTGCCTCCCACACACTCATCTGGAAACTCGGGGCCCACCTTCAGGCGGACACTTTACGCAGCTAGACGCAATCCTCACGGCAGAAGGTCTGTCTCTGGCGTGCTGGGCCTGGTGACCATCTTCTGGAATACGCCACCCATCTGCCCTCGGTCACACTGCGTTCCTCCAGTTACCACGTCACCGCTCTGTCCAGTCTCTGTCTTCTCCAACCTGGGCAGTCAGCAATCGGGGGTGCACTCCGGGGTACACTGCCGTCTTTGTACTAGACCCCGGTGTTCCTGCTCTCACACGTGTGTGCGCGCGTGTTTCCTGCCCTCCTCTCTGCTCTGGGCTCAGTAACAGAACCGGCGAAAGTGGGCTCCACCCAGGAATGGTCTCCTCTCGTCCTCTCTCAGACAGATTGGGGGCTGGAGGCTCCCGGGACATATCCTTACTTGGCCCGTCTCCCACTCACTCCACTGGGGTTTAGACGCCGTGAGGACGGAGAGTCTGCGTCTGTCTGACAAGCACTCTGGGCCCAGCGGGTCTCAGACACGGCGCTGGTCGGCAGGCGTGGTCCGCGGAACAGTGGGGGGACATGGAGTGCGAGCACAGCCCGCACAGAGATGATCGATGCCCCGTCCCTGCAGGGGACAGCAGCTACTGGTGTCCGGCCAGGCAAGCTGGAATGTCCTTTGGCAGAGAATGCCATCGCAGTGGTAGCAACACAGAGGAGCCACGAACAGAGACGGGCCATCTGGAACGGCCGTCAGCCAGAGGCAGCGAGGGCGCCGGACCCACCGGGCGCGCCCCGTCCTCTGCAGGAGCCCCTCAGTGGCTGCCGCTGGAAGTCTTGTTCCGAGGCAGCTGCATGTCGCTGTTTAAGGAACATCCTTGAGGTTCTGTCAAATATCAGGTGTTGCAAGAGAGAGCACAGATGATCGCCCAGGCCATCGGTTAAAGCACGACGTGTAGCCAGAACGTGTGTGATCACTGTACCCAGGGCAGGGCCGGAAACCTGAGGCTGAGGGATTCATCGCCGTGTTCCACATTTCCGTAGTGAGGAGGTGGCAGGTGGGAGCAAAATCTCATGCTGCCGTGGATTCCGTGCCCTGGTAGGTCGGAAAATGCTCTAGCATACACGCACTTCCTTCCGCACCAAGGCAGGTGAGTCCCTTTGATGGTGGGGATGGTCATGGGAGAATCTCAGGAAGGCGGCCCCGCGCTCGGTCACCCAGGGGCGCTGGGCAGTGGGAGGAGGGGCAGGAGGGGCGGCGAGGACAGCAGTGTCGGCAACTAGAGCTGTGGAGGCCGCCCCACTCCCCTCATCCCGTCAGCTCCACACTCTGCGTGGCTCCGACCTCCGACGCCATCTTCAAATAGTTTCCAGGTGACATTTTCATCCAGCCATAGTGCCCAGGTAACCAGCTGCATGGCTGGCCTATGAAACAACACGAGGATCTTCAAGTCAACACGCCTGACGGTCTGCAAAAGTGCCTGGCCTCTGTTTCGCGACCACACTGCTGGAGCTAGTACCTGCTGGGAAAGCTGACTTCGGGTTTATTTGGGGCACTGCTGCGCTGTCGCTGACGTGGGGTCCACGCGCGTGGGCACGTCCCCAGCAGCTGGGACAGGGCTGCTGGAAACACGCTGCTCTGCTCTCCTGTGTGCTGGGCTCCAGCCCAGTGCTCTGGATCTTGCTTTGACACAGATTTGATGGCAGGAGAAACAACAGTGCCATTAACCTCTAACCGTTGTCTGAAGGTTTAATAAAACAAGAGACATCATTGTCCTAATCTGCTTTGCTCCCTCATAAAATGTAATAATATGCAGTTTTTCAATTGTTAAAGATTCTTGTTTTCTGGACAAAGATTCTCCCCATCAGCGTGAACACACTGGCTTGTATAAACTGGCTCATAAACCAGGTGAATCAATTGTGCTCGCTGTCTCCAAACAGGCCTTTGTCACCGCAGGGCTGAAATGTCTGTGAAAATGCCATGGAAACCCAGCCTGTGAAGGGAACTCTTCCTGGACGTGTGGGCAAGAGTGGCCTCACTGGAACTAGGCGCAGAGCCGGGGGGCTCGTCGGTTCCTGAATGTGCACGTACGTGCGTGCGTCTCAGGTACCCAGGAGGGAGGCCCCGTACGCAGGCAGAACAAGAACAGCTTGACTGGGTCACACATGGTTAAAGTGAACGGTCCCCTGGGAGCAGGCAAAATGCCAATCAGATGGTGTTCGCGGACAAATGCAAAGCACTGGTCAAGGAAAGGCAGGCGCTCCCCCTGCAAAATGACTGGAGGACACGTTCCATTGCTTCAAAGAGTGAGTGCAAGCAGCCTGTGGACAGAAGGTTCTGGAAGAGCAGCACGGATCCTAGCATCCCCAGCACCGCTTTAGGCGCTTAACATACCACTGGGTTTTCAGCACATTTTATAAAATAACTATTTTCCCACATAATTGGATAAAAAGGAAATTCCTTCAAACTCTGGAGAACTGTGGGATGATTGGCATTTGGGTGTCGATATGGTTGAAACAATCCCAGGGTCCTTGAGAAGAGGAAATCGCTTTCTGTGGTAATTAAGTTATGTTGCATGATCGAATGTTTGTTATTCAGCAGCTGCAGTCAGAGGCTCTAAAGATTAAACTAGTCAATCTCTGTAGCTCCTTTCTGAATTAAATTAAGGTCCCCGATCTATAGACAAGGAGACTGACTCTAGTGAGCGAAATTAATTAGCCTCAATATAAAGACAGATGGGAGAACTGGAGTCAAAAATCAAGATGCACTCAGAACATCAAGGGGCATTTTTAAACACGTCGCTCAGCTTCGCCGCTTACCTGGCACACACCTGGAAAGTGGAGGCTGAGAACAGACTGTTCAGCTGGAGCCGCTCACGGAGGAGCCGCAGACGTGCAGGTCTCGGCACCGAGACGCCTCAGTGTGTCGGGGTCAGCGGTTGACCAGATGGCCCCGGGCCTCGCCACATGGAAGTCAGAAGCCAATGAGCTGCGTTGTGTGGTTGGTGGGTGATGCCCACCCCTACGCTGCCATGCAGGGGGACCAGCGGGTCTGGGTCTTCAGTCGAGGCAGGCGAGGCACCGGACGCTGTGTGCCTCCTGGGGGCCGGCTCGGGGCAGCCTCTGCCCTTCCCGGACCCAGAGAAAGCGCGGGGAGCTGGTGTGCACGGCCCAGGCCCAGATGCCCGGTGTGTGCCCCGCATTCGCTGAGTCTTCTCACTACTGGAATGATGAGACATTCTCAGGTGCAAAAAATCCTCAGGTAAACTTTGCCCCTTCCCCTGCTCCCCGTTTCCCGAGAGGTGATATATTCCATTTATGACATCATCGTCACTGGCCTGCTAATGCCGAGCCCGCCCGGAGTGTGCGCCACAGCAGCCCCGCTGGCCTTCCCTGCATCTCCAACGGCGAATGGCCGTGAACAGCATCCCTGTGCTCGCCTGCTGGCTTCTCCAGCGGGCGCGGGCTCTCAGGTTTTTACCCACTTTCTGCCTAGATATCCTTCCTGTTCCGTGCTGAGGGTCTGTTCTAGATGCTAGTACTAGACGCGGGGTTGGAAACATCTTCCACTCTGCAGGCTGCCATTTCAGCCTCTTTAAGGAGTCTTTTGCAGAGTAAACTTAGCTGTAACTGATAGATTCCCGTCTAAAAGGAAAGAGATTCCAGTTTCTTGTAAGAGCAGGAGGCCCTGGTAAGCTGAGCTGAGAGCCCCACCTGGCGGGGACAGACGCAGCTGGCTGGCGGCCACCCCGACAGAGGGACCCGTCACTCAGCTGAGCCCCACCTGCTCCGGCTCCCCTGCGGTCTGCGCGGCCTGACACAGAAGGAGGCGAGAAACAGACACAGGCCGCATTCTCCATCCCACAGTGATTAGATGCGGCCAGGGGGTCAAATGAGCTGTGTCCACCCTGAAATAACAGGATTTAAATGATGGAAATGAAGCTTAGTTCAAATATTAAAGAGTAAAACGATACGTTTGTCAAATTCTTACTGGTATTTTTTCCAAAGTTCTCAATCTTTTATTTCTACTTCAGCTGTTTTTGTTTATAGCAGACAATGCGGGGTCCCTTAGGGTTGTTTTGACTGCAGAGTGGAAGCTGTAAAGCACGTCATCACAAATCTATAAAGACGGTGGGATGGAGGCTGGCTGCAGTCCATGCCACCTGCGGAGAGTGCTGCCCCCCACTCCTATTCTGTGAGGAGGGGTGTCCAGCACGGCCGCCCACTGGACGCCGATGGCCCAGGACGGCCTGCTGCGTGCCAGGCAGTGCAGACGCTGCCCCTCCTCCCGCACTGCAGAGAGGGAAGGCGGCCGCCCAACACCAGCGAAGCACAGTAGTGCCCAGCACTATCCCAGAGGGACCCGGCCCCCGTGCAGACCAGCTGAAGACAGGGCGGAGACCCACATCCCCCAGAAGAAAACAACGGCTCCACAGAGGAAGCTGCCAGCAGCGCCCCGGAGAAGAGCTGAGCGTCACTGAGTGGGACCGCTAACAGGCAGTGTAGAGCAGCAGCTCTGACGAGAGACGGATGGTCTGCAGGAGGGGCTCGGGTAAGGCCTTCAGAAGAGAAGTGACAGATTAGAAGGGCTTCCTCACCAAAGAGAGCTGGACCACAAGGAAAACCCAAAGGGAACTGCTAGATACGAACTACGGTCAGTGAGTTGGGCACAAACAGGCTCAATCTGGCAGAGGAGCGGCTCTGAGAAACAGAGGACAAAGTGTCAGAGCGGACCCTCGTGGAGGAGAGAACAGCACGACCGAGGAACAATGAAGAGCCCACGAGAAGTACCAGATGCACGAGAAGAATGGACAGAAGAATGACAGGAATCACAGGCATCCTGGAAGTCGGAGACGGAGAACAGAGCAGAGTTATTTAAAGAAGTCAGAGAATTTCTCACAGCTGCCACACAGACTAACCACAGAAATCCAAGAGGCCAACAGAAAGCCCACATTCCTAGTGCAAAAGACCTGTACCAAGACACACAGTAAAGCTAGCGAACCGTGCTGAAGATGGACGCAGGGCTGCGAGAGAGAAGAGACAGTCTGTGCCACCAGGCCATCATCGGACGACTCGGCAGAAACCCTGCAGGCCAGGAGAGAGGGGAACGACGTTTCCAACGAACAAGACAAGAAACCACCAGTCAAGAAAACGCTACCCTACAGAGGATTCAACTGCGATGCAGGAATAAATGTCTTCAATGATAAGCAAACGTTGATGGATTTTCCGTCACCGAGCCTGCTGAAAGAGTCTACAACAGGGAACGAGGAACACCAAACCCTGACAACAGTGCCAATCAGTACAAGACTCAGAAGTAATAACCGGGCCATCAGGAGAGCACAGTAAAGACGGAAGGAGAAACACAGAAGATGCAATGTCAGCGCAGGAAAGATGACAGTGACTGGGTTAAATCAGAGAAAAAACACAAGGTAGACACAGAACCTAAAGTTATAGAGAAACAATGGAAAGACAGAAGACTCAATACAGAAAAGCATTAGAAGGAAAAGGAAAACTGAAACAAATGAAGAATTAGAGATATAAAACAAAGGCTTAAATGAAAGCAACAAAGTCCTGCAAATCAACAATCACCCTAAATGTGAATGGACTGAACTCATCATAAAAATACAGGACCCAGGGTCCCATCTGGGAGATTCCTGACCAGGCTCTACAGAAGAGTGGGAGACCCAGCCCAGCCCCCCAGGCTTTGAAGGAGCACACAGAGGCTGAAGGCCAAGGAGCCAGGGGAGCAAGAAAAGGACCCACAATGTGCAGACTACAGAAACTTGATGGGAGCAACCGAGGGTCTGCCTGTGAACCTCCTAGCCTCCTTTACTAAGAGCCTGGCCTCCACCGAGCTCACGGGGTCTGTCTGTAAACTCAGTCCTTGGACTGGAGAGCATCCTATCAGCATCTCACAGAAGAATCGCCCCTTACCTCACAGAAAAGAGGAGACCGTCTGTGGCACATCAAAAGCGAGAATTCCGAGGGGCAAACAGGCCCCAACCCCCACAGATGTCAAGTGGGTGAGACAGGCCACACCAGGACCCAAAATCACCACTCAGGAAGAAATTTAACATAAAAGAAAACCGTAATGCTAAGTAAGACAGAGAAGCCATGCCTAAAGCAAAGTCACCCCAATAAGCTCAAATGGCCCAAAGAGAGGAAGATGCCAATCATTCCTGAGAAGAGCTCCATTGACACTGATTGGGACAACCTAACAGAGAAAGAATTCCAAAAGCATAGTTACAAAAAACTGAGTGAGATGCCGGAGACACACACAGATACATAAAAGCAACTGAAAGACCGCGAAAAAGAAGTAACAGATCAAAGGGAAAAGGTCACCAAGGAGATCGAGGCCATGGAGATAAGCCAGCAGAAATTCTGGAGGTGAAAGATGCACTCGGGGCATTGGAGACAAAATGGGAAGCTCCATTAACAGACCCAACCATGCAGAGGAACAAATCTCAGACACTGAAGGCAACATCATAGAGGTGAACCTCATGGAGGAGAAGAGAGAAACGATACTGAGGAAAAATGAAGAAATCCTTCAAGAACTGTTAGACACCACGAGAAAAACTTACACAAGGAACAGAAGTATCCCTGAAGAAGGGGAAAGGGAAAAAGTTACAGAAAACCTACTCCAAGAAGTAATAGCAGAGATTGTCCCAAATCTGCCACCGAGAACAAACATGGAAGGCCAAGAAGCAGAAAAATGCCAATATTTCTAAATGTTAAATGTTAAAACCAGCAAAAGTCAACGGCAAATAAAAAGCCACTCGCAGCTACTTGAGAAAAGAGAAGCAGCCTGCAAAGGCACAGCCAGCAGGCTACCGTCAGACTTCTGAGAAACACCACAGGCCAGCAGAGAACGGAATGACACATTAAAAATACTACGAGACAAAAAAGCCAACTGAGAATGCTCTACCCTGCAAAGCTATCATCTGAATATGACGGTGAAAAGAAGATCTTCAGTGTTTCAAAAAAAGTTTAACGAATGTGTCTAGCACCAAGCCTCCTCTTCAGGAAAGTCTGGAAGGCACCGTACATCAGGGAAAAGAAAACAGTACACCAAAAGCCCCAGGAAAAACAGGGATGCAGATGCAGAAGCAAAGTCAGGACCAGCAGGTGAAAACAAAAGTCACCAATGGGGGAAATACAACTATGGAACCTGCATGGACATAAATGTATGATGTGGCAACAGATCATAAAAGACTATCAGCAATGATGAGACAGTTATCATCCACATGACAGTCACAAAATCTAACTCTAAAGAGATACAAAGTTGGAAAGTAGATGAAATTGAAAAACCAACACTGAAAATCATATAGAACAACAAAACAAAAAGAAATGGGAAACAAAGCAACAAAGAAAACAAAGGTTCGAATATGACAGCAGTAAAGTCCTATATATCAGTTTTATCACCCTAAATGCAATGGACTGAAAAAAACAATCAAAAGACACAGAGTGGCTGAATGGATTGAAAAACAGGACCCGTCTATCCATGCCCACAAGCAAGTCGCATCGATTCAAACACAGGAAGAAGTCAGAGGTTATGGGAAAATGTATCAAAGCAACAGAGATGAAAGGAAATCAGAAACTGCAATACCAACTGAAGACAAGATAAACTTCTACCTGAAAATATGATCTCAAGGCAAGAAAGGATACAGTGTTATGGTCAAGGAGGTAATTCATGAAGAAACAACTATTATTAGCATATTATACCCAATCCTGGACCAGCTAAACATACTAAGAAGCCATTGACGGTAACACAGAAACAGCAGGGGACTTCAGCAGCTACTTAATCAATACATAGATCACCAGATAGAAAATTAACGAAGAAATAAGGACCCTAAATGAAACAACAGAGCACGGGACCTAGCAGACATATATACAGGGTATCATACCCCAACAGAAAAGAATACACAGGCTTCTCAAGTGTAAATGGAACATTCTTAAGGACAGAGCACATCTTGGGACACAAGACATGTCTCAGCAAATTCAGCAAGACTGAAATTATCAGAAGTGTCTTCTCTGTGCATGAGGGGGTGAAACTAGAAATGAACCAGAGGAACAAAAGTGTGAGAATCACAAAGAATTGGAGATTCAACAACATGCTTCTGAACAACTCATGAATCGTCAAGGATCGTCAGTTAAATGAAACATGAAAATAAGGCTTATCTGGAAACAAACAAAAATGAAGAGACGAGCTACCAAAACATTTGGGCTGCAGCAAAAGCAATTCTGAGGAAAGTTTATAATCATACAAAATACACAGCAAAGACCAAGAGAGAGCCCCAGTTAAATCCCTAGCCTAACACCTGAGGCAGCTAGAAATGGAGAAACAATCAAAACCAAAAACCACCAGAAGGAAGGAAATAATAAAAATTAGAGCGGAAATAAATGAAATTGAAAACAAAAGAACCATTCAAAAAAATCAATGAAACCAAAAATGGGTTCTTTGAAAAAATAAACAAAATTAGTAGACCCCACGGGCACTCACAAAGAACAGAGAGAAACCCCTAATAATGAGAATCAAAATGAAAGAAGAGAGATTATAATTGCCAGAAGAGAAATACAGAGGATTATGAGAGATTATTATGAGCAAGTACATGCCAACAAATTTGTCAATCATGAAGAAATGGTCAGATTCCTAGAAACCTATAACATCCAAAGACCAAATAAGGAAGACATGGATACCTTTAATAGACAAGTCACAAGAGCAGATATTGGAGCACTAATCCGAAATCTCCCTGTAAACAGGAATCCAGGTCCGGATGGCTTCACCGGTGAATCCTACCAAACATTCAGAGAATACCCATCCTCTTTAAAGTCTTTCACAAAATTGAAGAGAAAGGAAAACCCCCACATATATTTTATGAGGCCAATATCACACTGGTCCCTAAACCAGGCAAAATGATAGACACACACACACACACACACACACACACACACACAAAAGAAAGCTATAGATTAATATCACTGGTAGACATAGATGTAAAAATCTTTACCAAAATCCTGGCAAACTGAATTCAACAGCACATTAAAAATATGTACCATGATCATTCCAGAGATGCAAGAATGATTCATCATTATGCAATTAAATATAATATGCCACATCGACAAAGAAAAAATATGATCATATCAACAGATGTAGAAAAAGCACTGGATAAGATTCACACCCATTCATGTTAAAGACTGTTGCCAAAAAAGGAAGAAAAGGAACACACCTCAACGCAAAGCACTCGCAACAAGCCGGTAGCCAACATAATGCTCCACGGTGACAAGCTGAAAGCCTTGCCCGTAAGATCACGAATAAGACAGGTTGCCCGCTCACCACTGCTATTCAACCGTCTTGGAAGACGTGGTCACAGCAACGAAGCAAGAGAAGGACATGAAATGAATCTAAACTGGGAAAGAAATAAAACTATCAGTATTTGCAGATTGCACGATAAAATACCTAGAAAACACCAAAGACTACAAAAACAACTATTAAAAACAATAAATGAATACAGCAACTTGCCAGCAGATACAATTAATACTCAAAAATAACAGCATTTATTTTATGTAAACAATGAAAGAGAAGAAAAAGAAATCAAGAAAATCTATTCACAGTGGCATAAGAAAGATAAAATACCTACAAACAAACTTAGCAAAAGAGGTGAAAGAGCTATAAATAAAAAAAAAAAACTACGACATTGTTAAAAAAAAGATGTGAAAAAATTGAAGAATATTCCACGTTCATGTGTCAGAAGAATTAAAATAGTTAAAACGCCCATCGTATCCAAACCAATACGCAGATTTAATGCAATTCCCATGATAACCGCAGGGGAATTTTTCAAGGAAAATGAAGAAACAACACTGAAGTTTGTCTGGAACGCCAGAGACCTGAATACCGATGGTGTCCTCAGGAGAAGAAGGCAGACTCCACCATATTCCCTCCCTGCAAACACCACCACAGAGCAAATGTGATCAGCACAGTGTGGCATTGTAACCGCAACAGACAAACCAGTGAAATAACCGGAGATCCATAAACGAAACCGCATCTGGAGGGACAATTATTAGGCAAAGGAGCTCAGCGCAGACGTGGAGGAAGGCGGGACCGTGCGACAGGCTGGGGAAACGGGCATCACCTGTGCAGAAGTGACTCGGGTTGCTTCTCAGTGCCGTGCAGTTAGCTCAAAATGAGCAAAAGACCTGCATGTGAGAACTGAACCACAAAATAACTGCGGAAACGGCAGGAAAACGACATGTGGTATCAGCCTCAGGTTTGTTTTCTCTGCGAGACACCCCCGTGGCACAGGAATCCAGAATCCAGAGGAAAATTGAACACCCAGGACGACGGCAGACCAACCATTTGCTGCACAGCAGGACAGACCACCACCACCCGGAATGGGAGACGATGTCGGCACAGCATCCGTCGGTGGGAGCTGAGACCCACGGACCCACTCGCAAGCGGGGAGAACAGCCAGCCAGACATGTTTCTAGAGAAGACAAAAGGGCCACAGACACAGGAAAACATGCTCTCCGTCATTCACCGTCAGAGATGAAAACAAAACCACAGGGCGATACCACTTCGCCCCAGTGAGAGTCGCCGTATGAAGGGGCTAGTAACGAGTGCCAGAGGGCTATGGATAGGTAGTAACCCCCTATCTCTCGCTGGGAATGTGAATTAGTGAAAACCTCTTTGGAAAACAGTCTGGAAATTGCTCAAAAAACGTAAGAAATGGATTTCCCATTCAATCCAGCAATCCCACTTCTGGGTATATACTCCAAGAATACAAAAACCCTAACTAGGAAACTATGCAAACATATGCTGTGTCCTGGTGGAGTAGTGGTTGATTCCACCATTTCTGTCAGGGCGCAGTCCACTCCCATCCCAAGGACCCGGTTCCTGTTCCGGGGTCAAGGATGAGCAACCAAGATGAACAACTAAATAAAAAGAAAATGCTTCTTTCCTCCTCTCTCTTCCAGCCTTCCTGCCTGCACCTTTCCGAGTAATCTGCACCCAATGTTCACAGCAGTCTGTTCACGACAGCCAAGATGTGGGAACAGGGTCAGCGCCCTTCAGCACATGGCTGGATAAAGAAAATATGCATTTACTCAGTGGAGTCCTAGGCAGCTATTTAAGAATCTGAAACTGGGCCCTTTGCAACAACCTGCACGGAACTGGCGGGGGCGTGTTAAGTGACACCAGGCAGACAGAAAAACAAATACAGGTTGGCTTCACGTATATGTGGAGTACAGACAAAACCAATGGATAAACGCCAACAGCATTCAAATACACAGAATGTGCTAACCCGGGGGGGCGGGGGGGACGAGGGGAGGATGTGGGGCTGAAGGCACCGGACTGCTGGGTGGGTGTGAAGAGCGGCCTGCAGGGTGACTTCAGTTCCCTGAAATGCACGCAGCCATGTAGACAAGAGAAGTGACCCGTTTTTTTAAAGCAAATAAATTTATGACGATGACGTTTTAACTTCAAGGGCTCAAAATTTAACTAATCTATAAAATTACTTAACACACTAATTGAATTAAATTAATAACTTAATTACATTGAATATTATATTTATTCATTGGTATAGAACTTATTTTCCTATCCCTTGAGGTCAATGCATTTACATTATTTTTATGAACAGGAAGCAGATGGGGAGAATCATTAAGCAGGAGTTTGCCACAGAAGGAAATAAGTTATGCTTTAAGATATGTGGACATAAATGGGCAGTACAAGGTAAGCTGAGATTCACAAATTGGATAATTAGAAAGTGTCATGTTTGCAAACACTGTATTGCAATTATATTAGAGTCTCTGCAGAGAAATCAATCCGCTTCAATTACTGCTACAGTTTGGACGGCCAGTTCAGAAGGCATATAGGTCACGTAAGTCACGCAGCATCCAAACAAGTTACTTTGCTTATGTAGCTGGAAAAACGCAGCTTGAAGTAAAAAGTAAAGCTGGGTAACTCGTGAGCCATCCCCTACTCGCTGTCCCGTGTGGCAGCTGCTTTGCGCCTGTGCACCTAGCCAGCAGCACACACGTGTCTGCAGATTTGTGACACTGGAAACGCCCCCACTTCTGAGTGTGCTCTCGGAAGGGCTGACCTGGGTCGCCCTTACAGAGAGAAAGACGGGAAAGACTTGCGAATGGCTCGGAGACGTATTGTGCGGAAAACGCGGTGTAGTTAAAATACGAGGTGACCATGAAGTGTGAACAGTCCTGTCGGAGGCGAGCACAGTTTGCTCAGTGCCAGGTGGGGCACCTCCACCTTATTGAGTACTGAGGGCCTCAGAACCGGGTCTGCCTGTAATTCATGCTTTCAGCCAAATCTCCACCTTTTTCTTGTTTTAGGCACAATTTGCTAGAACCCGAAACATTTGTCATCACAAGTTGACCAGATATTCATGTTACGTGACCCGCTATTTGCACCACAGCGGCATATCTCCACCTGCTTTAGTGCGTGAGCAACTTCCCTTTCTTTTCTCCTGCCCCTTAGCATTGAAATGACAAACCCGCACCTCTTCTCGGGACCTTCTCAGAGTCCGTGCACCTCCCACCCCAGTGCTGTCATACTCCACAGCAGTCATTTCCTTCTCTGTGGTGCAAAGCAGGAGAGCAGTGTCCTACCGTGCTGTCTGTCACGCACTCTGGTGCTCATGCTCTGAGGGGAGGCTTGTGCGCCCCGGGGTTTTCATGGGAGCCATCACTCGACTGAGGATTCCTTGGCATATTCTTGTTAAAGGGAGGCTTAGTCTCCTGGACAATCGGCGACTCCCTTTTACTTTCTGTGACTCAGCACTTCCTAGTAAGCAGAGGTGTCTGCGGGGAGGACAATCGTCTTGACTGCAGGCAGCGCGACGAGTCATCGCCCAGTCTCAGCCCCATTTTGAGCCAGCTCCCCTGATCTGCCCAGTGAAGCTGCCTTTCACACTGGAGGGGCTGGGAGGGCGGTGCCTCTCTGCCCCACGCTCCCGCAGCAGCCGCGCCCACATGCAGCACATGCGTGCACACACCTGCATTTGACACACGTGACGCATGGATACATGCTCAGAGGCGCCGGCAGACACACTCACACACATAAGCACACCAGGTCATGCACATTACAGGGACAATGCCACGTTACGTTTTCGCATGTGGTTCTCACAAGGCACCCATAATGAACGTGCGTGAACACACCGCCTGCACATGGGTGCACACAGGTACGTCCACACACACACTCACGCAAACGCGCTCAGTGCGCACCGCCTCTTTCCCTCCTGCCGATTCATCTTCCGAGAAAGGCCTTTCTGCCCCGGTCCTCCCCCGTAACTCCCCTTGTCTGTGGGCCAACTCCCCAGCCATCCTCCAGGATGGACCGGGGTGCTGCAGCGCTCGGCTCACTCAGTAGACTCAGGGACACTGGGCAGCGGCCTTAATGTCTGTGATGCCCTTTGCCCTTGAGCCAACAGTGGGCCAGACGTCTGCTGAGGCTTCCTGCTGCCCAGTCCAGACCAGTGTCCACCCCTATCTCCCCCAGTGCACCTGCGCCTGACACAGCTGCTTCCTTCCCTCTGGTCCCCATGGTCCTGGACCTGGAGCTGACCCCTGCCTCCCAGCTCTTTTCCCCGAGCCCCAGCTGCGTGTCTGCTGACCTCCGACACCCCATCCCCACCCTGCCCGCCCAGCACCCCCTCGTCTCTGGGTGGCCTCGGAGCGGCAGATCACCTGGGGTCAGCACCTGCCCATCTTTCATTCCACCTGCCCTTTTCTCACTGCCAGTCACTGCCGACGGCCGTGTCCTACACCACCTCTCGGGGGTGAGGGGCCACGAGAGAACCGCAGCAGGGTCCAGCAGGGTCGCACCAGACGTGGTGATACATGCGAGTCTGTACGAGCGAGTGCACGTCCTCTTCATTCGGCTGGGCGTTCCCGCTTCAAGTCCGCGATTCCCTCACGAGCTCCCGGGCGAACCTCGCCCCCCTCAGTCTCAGACAGCGATACACCTCCTTCTGCTGCTCTTACCTCTCGTGTGGCATCAGCCAGTAACGAGCGGTCACTTAGGTTTCCTTTCCTCCCAGAACATAGTCTTTGCTGAGACGCCTGCATTATCCCTTCCACATGACAAACATCTGATGAACGTCTATTCACCGGTTGCTGCTGCAACTTTACATACCACGGAAGCTCCTGGAACAGAGCAAGTTACTGTTCGTCCACCTGCCCGCCTGCCCATCCACCCGCCCACCCACCCACCCTCTAGCTACTGTCATCTTTCTATTACCACCTGTCGTCTAGTGTCACTCCAGCATCACCGTCCGTCCGTGCGGCCCCTCGGCCGTCACCTCCATGCGCAGCAGCTGCCTGATCAGAGAACTTACTGCAAACCTTTCCTTGAGCACTGACATGCACGCTTACTTTACTTTCATCAAAGAAGCCGCGCTCAAGGTAATCACATGAAAAGTGAGATCATTCGTATCTTATCCTTAAGTTCAAAAGACAAAGCTCCATTCAAACATGCGGATTTTCCCGAGCAGCACGGGCTGCCCAGCACCGGTCCCGCCTGCATTGGTCTGTGGCGTCAGATCCCCTCCAGGGTCATCACTGCGGCACAGGATGGCAGGTCCACGCTCTCCTCCCAGAGTGGTTTACAAACCCCTCCACGTGTAAGCGTCACATGGCATGAACCCTTTCTGCAGACACGACACAGCTGTGTCCCTTCCCCGGGGTGAATCCCTTCCTTTCAAGGATGCTTCTCGTGGCTGCCTCTTTGGATCTCACGACCATGCACTCCCAGCCTTCTGTCTGTCTTTTCTTGTAGCTCTTTGCGTCGTGTGTGGGACCTGAGTGGTTCTGGGACAAGCGTGCCACACCCCCTGCTCCCTGTCTCTTCAGTCGGCTTGCAAGTTGAATCACACGTTTAGTTATGGATTTACAAAGGAGCCCGAACCATAAGAGAATGAAGAGAGGTTTCCAGAGATGCTAACTTGAATTTTGCTGTTTTTATCTGTTATGCTGCTTCTTAATTACCATCATTTTTAAAATCTTGTTGGCTTTTTAAAATCAACAAACTTACTATTTTAGAGAAATTCTGAGGTTCGTGGTAAAATCATGGAAAACTGAACTGACCCGCCGCCACCCACCCGTGCCCCCAGCCTACACAAGGACCCACAGCCTAAGGCCCAGGCTTCAGCACCCGGTTTGGAGAAAAGACAGCATCTCGTGGCGAGCTCACACTGGCACGCGGACCGGAACTGAGCTGCTCAACTCCAGCTCTGTCCTGGGGTCCAGGCCAGCGGGCAAGGGTGTGGGGAAGGGCCTGGAGGTGGGCATGGCGGCCAGGCTGGCCCTGCGGCCGCAGGTTTGCATATGTGGGTCAGGCTGCGGCCCTCGGGAATCCTCCACTTTAGGAGGTTTTGCCGGTGGTGACCTCCCAGACTCAGCACCTGCACCTGCGCTCAGGCCGGCCTGGGTCTCGCCCTGGTTCTCACAGGTGGGTCCAGCAGCTGTGAGCTCAGCCTTGAGGGCATACACCGGCCCCCTGGCTCCGGGACGAGCCATGCCCCGCCGCAGAGCCACATCTGCATGAGTCCCCACCTGGACATGTATGTGCTGTGCATCTGGCAAATATATAAGGAAGCACATCTAATCTTAACGTCGCACGGGCAGTGTCAAGGCCTGAGAACCATGTGCTCCTCCTGCTCTGTGTCCCTGCTCCGCCCGCTCCAGGAGGCCCCGGAGCTGGGACCACAGGTGTGGGCTCCTCAGTCGGGCAGCTCCCACACAGGGACGTGCGTGAGGCTCCTCCAGGTCTCCGCATCCCTGATGGCCCGCATACCGCTCCACTGTCTGGCTGGTCCAGTCTCTCTGGCCACTGTCCTGAGGACACCATGGCTGCACCAAGCTTCAGTGACCAGAAAACTGCCACAGCTTGCACGCGAGGGCCCCAAGCGAACCTGCCACTCTGGCTAAGCGACAAGGAGCACGGTGGTGGATCCTGTGGTACAAATAAGTCCATTTCCTAAAACCCACTGAGCTGCGGGCCGGTGGTGCCTGCTCCCATCCCCGCAACAGTGAGGGCCCGCTGCCCGCTGTCCCCGGCGTCCTGCTGTCCGTCTGGATGTGGGCCCGCCACGGGCATGTGGTTCTGTCTCCTCGTCACCCAGTTTGCCTGCTGCGCGCGACAGCGGGCACGGTGCCTGTACGTCTGTTGCCGTCTTCTCTCTTCCTGGGTCAGGTGTGTGTCCAGCTCTCTGCCCATTCTGACTGTCCTCCAGTGTTGAGCTTTGAGACTTCGTGTTTGGTAAGAATACACTATCGGATGCCCTTTGCAAGTATTTCCTCACGTCCGTGGCCTGCCTTCTTAGTCTCAGAAGTAATGGGGCAGGCACGTGAAGTTTGGTGACATCCTGCTTCTCAGGGCCACATGGTCGTGTTTGCCTTTGTGTGTGGGGAGTGATGGACGCCCACCGGTCAGCGCCCAGGAGCCGACAGCTCCGTCTCCATGCAGCCCTGTGATCCTCTCTTCGTTAGTTCTGTGTAGCCGAGACCGGGGCTGGGACCCGTTCCCGCGGGTGTCTGTCGGGAGTTTTAGCCCCGTGCGCTGACAGTCTGTCCAGTGCTTTCTCTGCCCACGTCAGTCACCCCAGAGTCACGTGGCTCATTTCCGTCCTCACTGCCCGTCCCTGCTCTTCCGTCGATTTCACCAGCATCACCCGTTGCAGTTACCTTCGTTTTGTAAGAATCTTCTCCAGAGCGAGCGAGCACTACGTCAAGCTACAGACTCACTGAGGACATGAAACAGGTGAATTTGTGTCTTAAATTGAGGAGGAAAGATTCAGAGTGACTTAGAGACCTGGCAGGAATGGCACCAAATTTCCATTCACCTGCTCATGTGTGATTTGTACTTCTCTGAATGCCCGTGGAGTAGTTCCTCTCAGAGAATGACCGCCACAGCGGCCATGGGGCGCGCGCACGGTGGCAGTCACGCACATGCCTAAGTGTATTTGAAGCCCTGTGAGACGGGCGCACACCCACTCCTGCAGGGCACTGACGAGCGTGCCCGAGCTCGCAGAGCAGCCTGGTGCCTGGACGCCGTCACCTGCCCAGGGCAGCCCCTCCTCAGTCACCACAGGCCGACGACATTGCCCCTGACATCATCATGAAGAACTTTAAGACAGTACAGTTAAAGCATGTTTGTGTTTCTTATTATTCTAGTTCAAATTGAGAGAGCTGCCGCTTGGGACTTCGATGAAAATGTGCTGTCACGCTCACCCCTTACTCAGGCAGCAGACGGCTGGGCCCAGTTTACACCCCCACGTGCCACAGGGTCCCAGCACGAGGCACGTGAGACGTGAATGGTTACAGCTCGCTGCGGAGTGGCCGAGTCAGTGAACTTTCTAAACGCAGAGGCAGGTTCGGCGGACAGAGAAACCCGCTGTGGTCCACTAGCAGTTTCGGGTTCAGGAGAACCCCGAGAAGCGAAGGTCGGGGGCAGACAGGGTGCGGCGTGGAGGCCAGGAGACTCGTCCCCGGGAGGCCGCGCGGCTCTGGCGCGCCCTCAACCCCTCAGGCTCACCTACAGGCAGGACGCTGCCGGCACTCAGGCCCGTTCCAGACCCTGCCTGTCCCCACCGTCACAGAGCAGTGGCGGGGACGCCACTGCAATGCCGACTTGTACAAAAAGGCTACTTTAAAGCCACGCGCCCGTGCGGAATGGACGCTTTCATTTCGGCTTTGTAACAGCGCGTGCTGCCTCACACAGAAACTTCCAGAACACAACAGTGCCCCCAGCCCTGGCCCCCTGGAGCCCGGGAGAACGGGCCCTTCTGTGCGGCCAGCAGAAGGGCCCGTGCAGAAGAGCGCCCTCCGGGCCAGCCGGGGTCACCGCCGGTGCGCCTTGTGCTGTGCCCTCCCCGTCAATTGTCACTTCCAGGGAACGGCAGCCGCGCTGAAGCCGCCAGAGGCTGTCTATCTGGTGGGAGAGGTGGGCAGCGCCCCGCTCGGGAGCAGCTGCGTTAGCAGGGGGAGGAGTTCCGACACCCCCTCCAGGGAGAACTCCGGTGCTTGTGCACACCGCTGTCCAGGGTCACGCAGGTGCCGGGGCTGTGTCTGCAGGCAGTGCTCCCGCACCGTCTCCCGTGTCCCCCTAGAAGCGAGCACTCACCTTGGGGACCTTGAACTGGTGTTGCTCTGCACGCAGACATGCGTGTTGGCCCCGCCACGCACGGCCCGAGTTTTGGGGCAGGGTGGGCACGGCTTTCTGCCTCTTCCTCGGACAAGAGCCCCGCCACACAGCCAGCCGCCGCCCACAGGTCCGGAGTGGACGCGGAGGGCGTGCGCTAGCCCCGACGCAGCAGCCTGAGTGCTGAGGGCCAGAGGCCCGGGGACCCGCGACTCCACGGGAAGTCGTCAGCGCCTCAGCGCTGTGCAGCAGGCCCACGTGACGCGGGAGGAGGAAACAGCCGCCCTGTGCAGGGAAGGAGGAAGCAGAGGAGGCCCCCCCATCCTGTGCACGGCTGACGGCAGGCACTCCGGCCACCCACGAGACTTAACGTCTTCCAGAACGCGACCCTGCTCCCTTCCTGTCTCCAGGTAAGTCAGGTGACGCCTCACACACTGTGCCAACAGCTCCTGCACAGCGTGGGCCGCCCGGCAGAGCACCCCGCACTGTGACCTCACGGAGGTCCCGTGTGCCTGATGGCCTGGCCACACGCCAGGCCTCATGCTGCACCACTCTCGGCGCGGACGTCGGGCCGCATCGACCGTGCCCACGTGCAGACGGAGGAGGCGCCACGTGGAGCCATGCGAGTCAGCCCGACCCCAGGGAGAAGCCCGCTTCCTTCCAGACCAGACCAACCGTCAGACGGGGCGGCGGGCCGGCTGACTGCCAGGCAGCAGCAGCTCCGCCACAGGCGCTCCGCGTGCCAGTCCCCGGTGCCTCCCGGGTCAAAGGCGCGAGTCACTGACTTAAAATGAACCCCTGCGTGGAGGACGCACAGGCAGCGTAGACGGCAGAACGCTGGAGAAGGAAGCTCTCCCTGCGAAATGTTTCTGGCGTCACACCTGGGTGGGGCAGAGGCCAGTTGCTGCTGCAGAAGCGGGGCTGGAGGTGCGAAGACACAGGCTGCGGATGCTCTTCCTTCCAGAGTTCTCAACCCACGTCCCCATCTTCCTGCCAAGTGATGGTCTGACACCAAGTCCTGAAGCGTGTCTCTCGTCCTGCCGGCCTTGTGCCAGCGCCCTGCTCGATGGACTGGAGGACACTGCAGATACGGTGACACACACGGGTGACTCTGCACCCCTCTTGAATCTCTCCAGGCAAGAGCGACCCCTGCTGCTGTAACAGCACAAGGGCTTCTTTTAATCTCTGTATGAACTACTCTAATTATGCGGTTATTAACCCAAACACTTGTTGACACTCCACAACAGGTCAAAGAGTTCACAGCTCACTCCTTAGGGGGAAGACACAGCAACTGTCAGGTACCTTAATGGCGGCCTGATGTGTATGAACTGAAATGCTGCGAGGAGGCCCAGGAATAAGGGTGAGACACACTGCTCCCTGGCGGGAGGGCGGGAAAACCACGATCTGGCGCAGGGACGGCGCGGGACTTCCTCGAAGCACCGGCACTGTGGCGGCATGGTCAGAAGCGTTTCTCCCAGGGGAGGAGCCCGACGTGCAGCCTCTCCCACGTGCAGCGGAAGGCTGCCCGGGGCTGCGTCACGGCTGCGCGTCCAGGGTTGCTGCCTCGGCCTGGAGAGGGCGCAGCTGCACCTCTTCCGCGACGCCGCAGCAGATGCACAGGTGGGAAGCAGCTCAGCCATGCAGACAGAGCCAGACACGAGGAGAAGCCGAGGGTGCGATAACCTGCTCAGCTGCACCATCTACGCACTAGTAACGGCTGTGCTCACTGGCTGCCTCGCACGTTTCCTGAGCATTCACACTCACTGCTCAGTCTAGTACAAGTCCCGCCCTGCGCTGTCATCTCCCCGATGCCGAGGCCACGTCACAGGGCGCACTCTGAATGTCGGCACGCACGACGGTTTAGAAAGGGTGGGCTTCGGGTGACGTGCGGTCAGGCCTTTGGGACAAGAGCCCTTAGCAGGACCTCGGGAAGATCAGGCTCTGTCTTGAGTTACGGTTTGGAGCCCTTCGTTTTACAGGCAAAGTGAAGATGTTTTAAAGCCATGAACTTGAGGCAATCTCATGACACATCGGGCTCTTTTCTGCAAATTTATATTCACTTATAATTTTTAGACTCCTTATCATCAGTCTATTCTAGATGACAATGTTTAAAGACGAGGAAGCAGACTGGGAAATCACCACGACTGCAGCAATGCTTGGAATAATATACTTTGAAAGCAGCGAACAACATTTACTTTCTCGTATTCCCCTCATATTTTATTTGGCACAGTGTACTATTTTAGCTATTTGAGTTTCATTAGCATCACAATGGGAGTGAAAGGGTATGATCATAAACTTTCTGGTGTGATTGGCACTATGAGGAAATGATGGGGATAAATTGCTTACATATACTGAAAACTTAGTGAGAACGCAGAAAGTAAAAATCAGGATGCAAACACACCGGAAACAACGGGCGGCTGCACCACACCCGGGCTGGGACGAAGCACTTCTGCACCTCGAGAGAGCAGCGGTGAACTGTGCCTGAGACACAGGAAGCTGAGTGCAAGACGCAGAGAGCACATGAGGAAGGAGATTCCCTTCCATGAGGTCCTGGGACAGTCAGACAGCCACATGCAAAAGAACGAAGCGGGACCTCTCTCATCCTCAGAAGCTAACTCACAGTGGAGCAGCATCCTGGACAGAGCCTGGAAACCGTAACGTCCTTGAAGACAACAGAAGACACTGAGTGACATCAGCCTGAGAGACCCTTGGGGACTCATCTTCTGCTTCAAGGGAAACAAAAAGGAAAAGAAACAACTGGGACGACATCAAACTGAAAAGCTTCCTTGGAGTGAAAGAAAACATCACCAAAACATAAAGACAACCTACTAACTAGAAGAAGATATTTGCATTTCCTATTCCTGACAAGGGCATAATATCCAAAATATACAAAGGACTCATAAAATTCAATAACAAAATCAGGCAATCCAACCAAAAATGGAAGAGGAAGTAGACATTTTTCCAAAGAGGACACAGATGGCCAACAGGCACATGAAATCATGCCCCTACTCGCTGGCTATCAGGGAAATGCAAATCAAAGCAATGAGCTATCACCTCCCAGTTGGGAGGACAGAGAGGCAGATGTTTCTGCGCCGAGACTAGAAGGGACTGCGCCCAGCAGAGGACAGCATTTCCAACAGGGCTAACGCACTTGGTTCCAGCCCGTGACACCGGTCAGCTCGGAAGCTCCCGGTTCACAGCAGAATGCTGACGCCTGTTGGCCGCGATGGTCTCCTAACAAGGAGCGCCGTCCAGCAGCGTCAGTCCACCGTCAGAGGACCCAGGAGGTAGGGCTGTCTCTCCCCGTGGCACAGAGGAGGCAGCAGGGGGCACGGGGCAGCTCGCTCCTGGGCAAGTCCTGAGCCTGTGTGGGTTAGAGACGTGATTCAAGGCGCGCACGTCGGAGCAGCTCCAGTCATTGCTGTTCTTCTAGATTACAGTTAAGAATGCTCTTCTTCAGAAATTTCATCTTCATACTTTAGATTTAGATGCTTTTATTTCTCCAAAGAAGTTAAATGTTATAGTCCATGTGGGAATGTTATTTTATACCACGTGATTTCACTCCCTGGTCCTACTGCATATTGGGAATTTAAGATATTTACTGAGTTTTTCACAAGGGTGCTAAGGGAATTAGTATAATAGACTTTGAAATTGGTTTGCGCTTGTCTGAAAGGCCCAGGCCGTTAATAAAAACAGCATTACGTTCTTGTTAGCTGCTTTGTCATAGACGCTCCCTTTCTCCCGTGGAAAACACCGAAGGGTTTGTTTGCTTTCTTGCAGAGACGCAACCACTGGGAGGCCCAGGGGTGGCTGGCAAAGGAAACATTGTTTGACTTGGGCTAAGTGGAAGGTTGGCTTGTGTTTCAAAGGTTTTCAAAGTAAAGGGAGGTGCAGCTAGTAGCCGCTGATGCCCAACACAGAGGCGAGCACCAGTGATCCCAGGGAAGTCGTCTCAAGGCGGCAGGAGGTGGGCGCCAGCAGACAGCCCCCAGGCGATCTGCATTTCACTTACAATAATTCACCAACAAAGGTACCAATGCTCCAATTTAAAAGTCCTTGCCGTCATTTTTCAAGTAGCTTTCGGAGTAAATGTGCACGATGTTAATCTGTCCCCAGCTTCCCAGCTGCAAAATCATTTTATTTCTTAACACTGACTTTCTAGCCCTGCAGCAGGCTGCATTATTTATGTGTATGTGTTTAAGGAGATTGTTCTGAAATAATCACATTAGCATTTAGGGAGTCAGAACTAATTTGTAGAGGCCACCACTCCACGGTTAACGTCAGGACAATGCTCTGAAGACCTTGCTCTTTCAAGAGAATGCACTCGCAGTACTGTCGCCCAGCACGAGAGGTGGTGCTGACTGGCCACGTGAAGGGTCCACAGGCGGCAGGGAGCAGCGCTGTCTGTGCGCATCTCGATGGACGGCATCGAGTTCGCCACTCACCGTCCGCTCTGTCCTCACCTTCTGATCAAGCCCAAGCTCTGCTTTCAACATGTGCAATTTTTCACCGATCAGTGAGAGCTGTTACTCAGACAGCAAAACAATCAGATGGTGCCCACCCAGTCCCCCAGAATTGGTAGAACTCTTCTAACTCATGACTAGAAGAATTAAATTAAAATTTTTGAAAAGCTTTTTTAATAAAAAAGCTGTAATGAACGCATGTTCATTAAAACACTACTATAATTCATGGACACAGAAATAAAGAGCAAATTCTTATTTTGAAAATGTTAATGATAATTGTTGCAAATCTATGTGCAAGATCAACTGTTTATAAACTTTAATGTAATCAGCAGTAAGAAAACCCCACTGCAGTATTTCACATACTTAGCGGTGAATTTTAGTTGAGCAAAAAATTCCATCAACAAAGTTCCCGTGGAGCATATTTGGTGCCATTGTAGCGAGAGGACTTGCTGCCTTGCGAGCGCTCGTTTTAGTGCCGCCGCCGCCGCCGTGTGCCGGCGTCACTGTGAGCCGCCCTGTACCAGCTCCGGCGCCGGGTGGGAGGCACTGGGTATCTCAGGCTGGGAAAGCCAGGCTAGGCTCCTCATCCAGAGTCTGTCGTGGAGGATGTGTGTGTTTGGTATGTTCAGCAGTTAATCAACAATGATTACTCAAGAGGAAGGGGAAGGGAGAGGAGCAGAGGGGAGGGGAGGGGGAAGCAAGAAGGAAGATTCCCAAAGAAAATCTGGAATGAGTTTTAAGGGGATTTTCTTTATACAAATCTTCGACCACCGTGGACTCAGGCCCCGGTAAACCCCTGCTGGTTGAAAATATGTGAAATCAAAACGCTCCCGCACCTGAGTGCTAGCACAGCCCGGCCTGACGGGCTTCACATGTGCGCTAGCCGCGTGGGCCAGTCCGCGCGCCCAGGCTGAGTGTCCAGTGTGGACGTGGGAGGCGCAGCAGCCTGCACAGCCTGTGAGGCCCCCAGGGGCCTGCTGCGAGGCCTGGGCTGAGACCGCTCCCCGGTCCGAGCAGCTCCCACCGACCGCACTGTTTTTGTGTCACTGTGAAGGAGAGACATCCAAAGTCAAAGCGCTGTCCACACGGGGCTGTCTGGTTTGTTTTTGTTTGGTTTTAATGACTTTCTAAATCTGAGTCCATCAGTTTGCCACACTTTAGCGCCACGGCTTACCTCTTCCTACTGATGCTGACGAGTGGGGCCATTCGTGTCCATCCAGAGACTCTGTTAGCATCTGAAAAGCAGAGAATAAGTTTTTGCTGCTTTTCAGTTGTGTCCCGGCTCTCGTGCCCTAGGAGGCCCCTCCTCTGGCCGCCCCCAGGACGTGGGAGGCTCCTGCTGTACCCAAGAGCCTGCCACCCCGTGTCCACCCTGAGCTCTGTCTGACCCGCCCGAGTTCAGTCGTCGTGTCTCCCACTCAGCGTCACCACGCGTCCCACTTGTCTGACCTCCGGGCTGTGAGTGAAGAGAGCGTGTGGCTGTGTCAGGGCACTAGGTCTCCGATCTCCGGGGGACTTAAAACGCCAGGACCCCAGGTCCCTTCCTTGCACGCCATGCTCCCCTGATCCGCTATTTGAAGCCAGTTTCTTTTGGGTTTAAAAACACATCTGTCCTTGCTACTATTCAGTGAGTAGCTTAAGAAATGAATTTTATAAAGAATTCATGAAAAGTAACCCTTTAAAGAGAACATTCTATTTTACATGCAACATGAATTTAAGTGTACTGGGTGACGTGGATTAGGCTCATAATATTAAAATGTATTCCATGTCAAGCAAATCAGTGGAAATATTTTAAGAAGTGGTACATATATTTAGTGTATCTTCACGGCACCTTTTAGGACTATAATAAATTCCTCTGCAGGGGGAGTGTTTTGCATTAAGCATTTCAACTGATGTTTTCTCACATATTAATTTAAGTGTATAAAGAAACCTTTCAGAGAACCTTTCGCATATTCATTTGTGAGTCAAAAATGTTTCCATATGATTTATGGTGCGTAGACAGGGAGACAGCTGACAATGACTGGAGTCGCTAATCCCACACAGTTCTGCTGTCACTACAGCTCTTCTCACTATTACTCTTACGTAGTCTGTTCCTAAAGGGAGTCCCCATCCGGATGACTGCGGCCGGCGGTCTGCGTGGCAGGGCGACTCGGGGAGCTGGGCGGGGGAAGGGCTGGGGCTGGGCACTTGTGAGCGGCTGCACCGCCCGCGAGAGGCGTCTTCCAGGGAGGGCTGGCCAGGACACAGGACACATCTTTTCTAGAGCAGAAAGCCTGGGGGGGGCCAGAGAAGGAGCCGGGCAAGGGAAGAGGTGAGTGCAGAGTCAGATGCGGAAAATCTTGCCCGGGCCAGAAGGCGGAGGAGACAGGACCGTGCGGCATGTCCCCAGAAAGGGCAGGTCTGCTGAGAGAACAGGGCTCGCACAGCTAAGCCCGGGGGTGCCGAGGCAGGCGCCGCGGAAGGGTTTCGCAAGGACAAGCGAGGGGAAGAATGGCTTGCAGCGCTGGGTGAAGGGGTGTTCCTCAGAGTTGTCTGACTTGTCAAACTGCCCTTGATGACATGGAAAGAAAGAAAAACTGTCTCTCAACCGCACAAGCTAGGCTAGCTGGAAACCAGCTCTCGCAGGCGAGTTTTTTCAACGCTCCCAGTCCAGCGAGATGGACCCCCGCAGCCGCGGTGCCGACAACGCCTTGAGCGTCCCTTCCCATGAGGACAATAGATACAGCAGCACACTGGCCCTTGAGCAGGGGGACCTGCTTTTCTAGAGTCTGCAGTGTGCGCGGCGCTCCAGGCTCCTGCCTAGAGGCGGAGTCCCCACCTCCTCCTCCCTCTTGCTCAGCGTCCGCGAAGGCGCCCGTTCGTTCTCTGAGCGCTGGCATTGATGACTTAGAGCCAGAAGGCTCCTTCACTGTGCCTCGTTTCCAAAGCAATGTGAGGAGCAAGCCAGCTTCCAGAAGACCTGCCGTTCGTGAAGGGCATCACGAGGAGGCCTGCAGACCGTCACCCCGGTGCGGGCGTGCAGCGCTGCTGGGCGTGGTGGGGCTGCCGTTGGCGCTCAGTCCACTGGACACCGGGGAGCGTGGGAGAGGGCCCGTGAAGGCGGAGGGCCACCCTGGGTGGTCACTGCAGCGGGCCAGCTGCCCGCCAGGAGAGTGGGCCCACACGAGTCACCTCGGGGCAGCCGGACGCAGCTGGTCGGGTGGGCAGGCAGACGTGCATCGTCTGGCTCGCTCACAGCTGGCAGGCAGAGGAAGAACAGAGCCAAACCAAACAGGCTCGTGGCCCACAAATCCAGGCAGCACCCACGAGGAAGGGGCGCACTGGCCAGGGGTCAGGGCTGCGCTGAGGCAAGAACTGGAACGGGCGCTTCCGCCTGGATACTGCGCGATGCAGCTCCTGCTGCAGAATGATGCGAAAGGTTACGGAAGGCAGCGACGCCACGGAACACTGGGGCAGCAGGAGTCGGTCCGCTCTGATTACTCGACCTACTTCCAGGCCTGTCCTCCTCCTGGGCTCAGTCCCCCGGCACAGCGGAGCCACACGCCGAGCGGCGCTTCCTGTAGGAATTACACGCACTCTCAGAGCGGTCAAATGCGAAGGTCAGGAACGTGTTTCCGTAGAACGACATCTTGAGGAAGCTTTGTAAGAGCCGGGGGCAGATTTCCACCTCGGCTGCAGACACCGCACGGGTGCCGGCTGGGCTGCGGCTGCCTCGGACTTGTCCTAGGAAAGCCCGTTTTCCCGTTAGTGGGGTGACTGGTCTGCTGCCTCCGCCAGGCTTGAGATGACGTGGGGACAGTCCAGCGCTGCAGGAGGGTGAAGCAAGGTGTCCCGCGCAGGGCCGCGGGCAGGCAGCAGCCAGGAGGAGGGAAACAAGGCGCTTCACTGACCCTCCCGGGTCTCGGCCAGTGGAGGAAGGGTCACGGGGAGCCCTGCCCCCGGAGGGTGGACACAGACATGGCCTGAGAGGCAGCGGAGGACTGTGACCCTTCCTGTGAGTCCTTCCCAGTGTGCAGGCTCCTGGCAGGAACCTCCTGCTGCTCGGCCGCCCTCCCCCGGTGGTTCCTTCCGAATACGCGCTGGAGCACCAGCAGCCGGCTGGCCGCGGGCTGCCCTCCACCACCAGCTGACCTGGACAGTGTTTAAAGCAAGTCACAGCGGCGCTATTTCACCGACAGGCGGCTCACTAAGAGTAGAGACTTCTGAGCCACTCCGCCATGATCACACAAGCACAGACGGCTCTGAGTATCGCTTACTCTCCAGAGCACACTTCGTCATCTTCTCATTCATACCCTGGACACTGGACGATTCCCACCAGATTCCGAGATGCACTGCCCTAGGCCGTGGTCCAGAGACAAGTCCCCTTCAGTCTCCGGCTGTTCTCCGCCTCGTTTGCTGACACTTCCTGCCGCCGGGCACTTGTCCTGTAGAATATTCCATGTCCTGTCCTCACTGACCTCCCTACGTCATGTTCTGCTCGCCCTGTATTTCCAGACGCGGATCCTTACACCGGGAGACTGACTTCACTGGGTGGTGTCTTTTTAGAACAAAACCCTTCACAGATAATGTTGTGAGCGTCCCCAGATTTTATGTCCTGAACACAAAGTGCTGCGTCCTACTTGTAGCGCTGATGCTTTTTGACAGCCGCTCAGGGGTGCCGGCCCCACCCTCCTCCGTGTCCTCTTCACCGCATTTGTGCCGATGGACAGATGGTCATGACAAACACCACTACCTTCAGGAAGGCACCACGCAGTGATAAACTAAGGATGGGCGGACACAGGGCTGCCTTCTCTCCTCTCCCAGTTCCACCAGGCAGACTCAGGGGCACCGTTGTCCCTCCAGACTCTCAGCGTGAATGTCAGTCTCTCCGGTAACAGGGGAGACTGGAGACTCACTGAATTCGGACAGAGGCCCAGAACGAAGCCATTTCTCCCTTGTACCCAAATTCCAGGTTCTGCACAGCCTGTTGGATTTGCCAAACTAAAACTATTTTCCATGAAAGTACAGACTCTTGTCAGGGTGCTGATATTCTACTGCTTCACAGACACCAGAAGGGACAGCGGTGCTTTTTCGTTGTCTTGAGTCCACTGTTAAAAATGAGCAGCCAGGGAAACCTGAGTCCCTCCACATGGTTTCTCTCCCTCCGTGGAAGACACAGGCCTAGCTCGGAAGGACAGGGCAGAAATGATCTGCATCGGGCAGACATCATGCACCCATCAGCTGGGTTCACACAGCAGAGCTCCGCAGACGGGCGGCTGTCCCAACACGGCGTCTCTCCCCGTCCCGGAGCCCGCATGGCCGTGCTCAGGTGCTTAGTCGTGCTCCTGGTGAGACCTCCCTTCCTACCTGCAGCCGGCACCTCTCCCCAAGTCCTCGCCTGACGGAGGGAGAGGCCCCTGCCAGCTCCTCTTAGGGACACCGCCGTCAGGTCACCCTAACCCAGTGTCACCCTAGCCAGCTCCCGTAGGCCCCGTCTCCACGCTCCGTGCAGTCTGGGGGCTGGGCCTGCAACGTAAGTACTTGGCAGAGACCCAACTCAGTCACAGCTCGGTGCCACTCGATATGCTCGTGTCTGTGTCCATGGCACAGCTGGTGGTAACAGACAGGCCACACGCGCCCGGGAGCACGATTCTCCAGTGAGACAGCATCAGGACTGCGTTTGCAGACAGCCCCAGGGAGGGCACGGATATGTTCTGAGCTGATTCTGACTTCAGCCAAGGCCACCCCTGGGCCTCCGGGCCTCCGTGATGAGGAGCGGGCAGCGGCCGCACGCTGCGTTCCCTCCAGGCCAGCTGTGCAGCGTAGCCTCGGAGCCAGTGTGGCTCGGAGCCGGCTTCTGCGGCATCTCCAGGGCACGGAGGCTTTAGCCCCGCTGCGGTCTCTCTGGGTGTCGGTTGTCCTTCACAGCTCTCCCAGCATCTGGCAGATTCTCTCCCTGAGGATTCCATGACCACCCTCCCTCTGCACTAGGTACTGAAGCTGTGATGCTCACTGGGCGCCGGGCCCCAGCAGGCTCCATGCTCAGCCGCTCAGTGAGTGGGCCGCTCAGTGAGTGGGCCTCTCACACCCCGACTTTACACTCAAGCCCCCTGTTCTGCTCGGCAGCGATCCTCTGCCCCGGTCATCCTGGGGTGGTCCAGGGCCCACCTGATGTCATGTCCAAAGCCGTAGCTAATTTGAAAGGAAAGGTGCCGCAGGGATGAGGCCAGCGGGCAGGCGGGCAGGCGGGCAGGCGGGCAGGCAGGCAGGCAGGCAGGCAAGAAGAGAGGAGGAGAAGCATTTTAGTTTTCATCTTGGTCGATCCCGCTGGCCCCGAGATGTGAACCCGGGTCCTCGGGGTGTCTGTGGATTATGTCAACCCCATCCCCACGGGGCGCCCGGGTCCAGCTCCTGCTTTCAGTGCCGACACCAGCGCGCTCTGCACGCACCTTGCGTTACTGACGCGCTCCTACCCGACAGAAACCAACCAGGAGCACTTTGTCCTCCCGTGACATCGCCTGTCTCCGTAGGGTATGCGTGCTGGCATTTTATAACCCGCTACAGAATCAGCACTGCTCTACAGTCGGAGAGGCTTACACAGTGTTTTTAAAAGTACGTGCTTTATTATATAAGGCACTGGCAAAAAAATACTCTCCTTGGTGATCATGCTCACTAAGCACTTTATGTGTCTCGTTCTCAACTGAGCGACAAAAAGCATTTACATCGTAGTCAAATGAGAGCCACGTGGCATTTTCTTATTCACTCAACAGATTCTGGTCAGATTCCTCGTGAACACGAAAGACACAGAATAAGCACACTCGGAGAAACTTCTCCTGGACCACACTCCACAGACTTTCCGCTCCCGTCAGCAGAAGCTCACGGCCCACATTCCTGGCAAGACGTGTTTGAAACAAAAATGTCACACCGACCTCCAGGGGAGAAGAAGTTCAAAAGAACAGAAGAAGTAAATCTCAAAACACAAAATACACATTTCTGGTATTCACTGAATTTATATTTGTAATTATTTCAAATTTCAGTGAAAATGTTTAAATCCTACGTTTTAACTGCAGAAAAGCAAAAATGGCTGCGTCCTACAGGGTCTCTGGACAGCACTTCTCTCTGGCTTGGAGAGCTGTGCTGTGGTTTGTAATAAGTGAACCTTCGAGAGCGTGTGAGATGTGGTCTTTCTCCTGAACTAAATGGCGCAGCTCCTTCGCACTTCCCTGCGGCCCGCGGCCTCTCTGTAAATCTACCGGAGTCCCCCGCCTTCAGCCGTGTGTCTGCGCAGGGGCTGCCCCACTGCGTCACCCGAGGGCACATCCCTCTTCGAGCGCAGGCCTGACCATTCAGACTGAGCTGTCGCCCCCAGCCTCTGCAGGGAGGGTCTGGACCCATGTCCTCCTGCGTCCTCTGGCGCCACTGGGAGCTGCCACCCACTCTGTCCCTCCTGAAACTAGGCCTGGGGCATCTCCTGACTCATTCCCGCTGTCATGACCTGTCACTGGAAAAGCGCGTCTCTTCCATGCCCTCAGAGCTGACCGCTCCTGCTGTCTGATGTTCTCACCCCAGGTCCTCTCTAGATTAGACAGGGTTTAGAGTGGCAAACAGTCACACTGCCTTCCTTTCTTGCCTAACTTCGTTTCAGCAGCTGGCAGAGAAACCGGCTCCTTCACCACGTCTCGCGCGAGGCTCCGGGCTGCCCTCGCCACAGGGACGCTCCCAGAACCCGCAGGAGTCACCTGCTCACGCAGACACAGGTGTGCGCCGAAGCCAGACTACTTACAGCGGTGCCATTTGTCACTGTGATTATGCAATCTAATGCAGCACGATGTAACAGTGAAACAGGAGTTAGGCAAAATTACTGTGTCTACAGAAAAACAGCTGAAACGAGAACTCCTGCCAAAGGAGCTCTAGGCAGGTGATGCAAACAGCTAGGAGGCAGAAAGAACTTTCCAAGGAAAGGGTGATGTGGCCAGGCAGCGGGGGCCTCAAGTCCTTGCTTCACCTCACAGTAAACCCAAAATGAAAGTTCTGGATGCTGACTGGTGAGCTGGATTTTACCAACTGCTGCATTGTCTGTAGACCAATATCCAAAAGAGCGTGTGTTCGCTCTAGAGCTCCAGAGCTCAGGTCATGTGCATTTTCGCGTCTGGATTTAACGTAAACTGGTTTAAAACTTAGCACGTTCCTACTCTACGTCCTGCTCGGCATAGGGCCCTCCTGTCCCCCTCCTGGTCCTGGCTGCAGGTGGCACCCGGGAGTGACATGCTCCCAGACGTTCTGTGGACGGGCCAGCATCCGGCACTCGGCTCCCAGGTGACCCATGCCACCTGCAAGCAGCCAAGGGCCCACATGTGCTCTGACCCGAGGCTCAGCCAGTCTTGCCCGGGTTTCCCTAGTGGGTCGCCTCGCACCCAGCAAGTTATTTGAAAAAGTGGTGTGAATTCCTGAATAGATGCAGAAATTTAGTTCCGCTCCTAAACTTTCCATCTAATCATGATTAACCTCTATTTTTAATTTCTTTTCCCATTGCAAATGTATTGTTTTCTCTCGATTTTTAAATGCAACACGTCCTACTTCCGCTAACATTTTCTTTAAACATACACGCCACATACAGCTATATGTGTACACACCCCTCTGATATGTGCACTTGATCTAAGACAAAGCATTTCAACCTGACACTAAACATTTTTCTCTCCAAACCACACTCTAAGTTACTAAATACTTCTGTCTTCACGTTTCTATTACATCTCAGTTTCGGCTGTCTTGTTGGGCCTGTCCCCACACCACAGTGCACAGCCAGCCATCCCTGAGGGCGGCGTCCAGTGACGTGCGGATGAGGCTGACAGGTGCTCCCGTGGCTCCTGAGGCCTGACCCCACACCGACGGACGTGATCACAGCGCTTCTGCCCAACTGCTGTTCGACACTCAGCTCCTCCACAAGGCCACTGTGGTTTTTCACATCAGTGACCAAGGCTGAAATGCTATTTGCTATGTGCCACCTGCAGGCTGCCGTGGGTGAGACAGGGCTGTCAGCTGGACAGGCGCCGCGCTGATGCAGCACAGCCCATCCGAAGTGAGACCGACACATGTGGGAATGAAAATGAAGTGACATGATATGTGTGTTGCTCCTCAGGAAAAGTCACTTCCACGACCGTCCAGGACACCGGCGACATGTGGCCAGGGCTTCCTCTTTGCAGGAGGCGGCATACGGGCTCTGGTGCTCCAGGAACAGGCTGCGTCGTCAGGAACATACTCTTTTGTTTGCTGGCTTGTTTTTTTTTAAATGAAAGCATCACATTTACTGACAAGTTAGGGTCACAAAGGACAACCGCACAGAACAAATAAAACCTCAGAACGGAGTGTAAAACCGCAGCAGGCAGGTTAATGCCCTTCACCGTCCTCCTCTCCAGCAGCACCAGCGGCTCCAACCGCCTCCTCATCCTTCTCAAGGGCAGCCGGGTCCTCACGGGCCTCCAGAACTCTCCTCCCTGCACGCCCTCCCCGACAAAGCAGGCAGCAAGGCACGCCTGGCACCCTTCCCGGGGAACGTGTGGTCCCGGCCCGCTCCATCAGGACCCGTTCCCCCACCAAAGCTGCGGGAAGCCAGGAAGCCCGAAGACCTGTGCGCTGCTCAGCCAGTTTCTGAATTCAGTCCAGACACGCTCGGTGGTCTCCTTGGCAATGGTGCAGTGGCCTCGGGCGTAGTTGCTGGCAGCATCTTTCTTGCCTGTGATGAGCTGCTGCGGGGCAAGAGCAGGCAGCAGGGGCCAGTGCGAGTCCGTCCACAACCGTGGGTTGCGGGTCTACGGACACTGCCCTGGGCACGTGCTTGCCGGCGCCCGTCACACTGAAGGCGTTGAAGGCGTCCTCTCCTCCCACAGCGCTCTTGTCACTGGGAATCTGGCCGTCGGGCTCACGTCCAGGCAGGAGAGCTCCCAGCAGGCACTGCCAATCTGGACGCCCACCTGGCCAACACAGATGGAGACACTCACATGACGAAGTTGGAGCAACCCGCGCGACTGGAGGAGACGAGGGGACGGCGACGAGGATCTCCCACCGGGGGATCTGCCGGGGGAGAAGGAGTCCACAGCCTTAGGTTTTGAGAAGCGTTCAACTGGCCAGCGTCCAACGGCAGAAGCAGGTATGAGCTGCCGCTGCGGACGAGTACGCCCTCTGGAAGCATGGCTTCTAGAAGCAGCATCTGAGTCTTCACTGGAATGTGCATGTTTTCAATCATGGCAAGAGTGCAGGGCTGCCCTGGGCTTCGGTCTTCAGCGGTGGTGCTTTAGTCATCCAGCAAATATTGGTCGGTGCCACCCTCGTGCTGGTGCTGTTCTCGGATCAGGAGACAGGAGACAGAAGCAAACAAGGAAATGTATGTTCCTTCCGACGGCAGTAAGTGCTGCAGGACAATGGCGTGAGGATGAGGACAGCCAGGGTGGGCCGGGTCCTGTGCTTCAGATACTGTGGTGGGCAAGGCCTCGCGAGTGAAGTGCCATTGTGCGGTGACTGTGGGGGAGGGAGGGCCAGCTGTGCGGGCAGAGGCGCGGGGACTGGAACATGCAAAGACCCCGAGGCCCCGTGCAGAAGGAATCCAGGAGCTACCAGCTGGGCAGAGCGCAAGGATGAGGGGGAAACGCAAGCCCAAAGGATGTCAGCTGAGGGGAAGCACTAGAGGAATGTAAGCACGTGGAGGGATGAAAGGGTTTGTCTTTTACTGGAGGTGATGCAAGTATCCTTTAAAGAGTAGACGCAGGTGTCACGTGCTGTCCTCCATCTTTCTGGTGCACATGGTCCTGCTGCGGACGCACTCGGCACAGGCGGCCAAAAGGAAGAGGAGACAGACCAACAGCGACCGCCGTGGGCCACGGCGGCTGGGGTGTGGTGGCAGGCAGTGAGAAATGCCGTGGCGTAGAGTCCGAGGGTAAGTTCTAGGAGGCCGGGAGGCCGGGCTGGCTTGCGACTGCCATTTGCTGGAAACGGGTTCGGCAGCGAGGGCGCGCACGGAGTCAGAGCTGCTGGACAGTCACGAGACAAGCTTCCAGCAGGAGAGGAGCCAGCACTGGACACAGCGTAACCGCTGTCTGAAGCCACGAGAACGGAGGGTGGCGACAGTCTGCTAAGGACTAACTCACGCTTGTACCCAGGAAAGGATGGTGTGGCCTTGCTCTGTGAAGCCGGCACTGAACTGCTGCCGAGTGATGCGCTCCCACGTGCCCGCCAGTCAGCGCCCCAGCTGCGGGCATCGGTGTATGCAGGGTAGTAAGAGCGCGCGCCCCATGAGCTCGGAGGCCTGGAGATGCGCAGGGGCTCCTCTTGTCCACCCAGCAGTTTGCTTCAGTCCAGAGCAGCTGCTGACGCATCAGTGTCTGTTCCCGCCACATGCTGGTCCGATTCGCTCACAGCCAGCAAAACTCCTAAGTGAAGTGTAATGAGTGTAATCTCCGTACTACTGCAGTTCAAAGCTCATTTCTCCATTTGTAGCCTCTGTCACTGACGGTCACTTCATAAAAACCGGGCGGGGTAACAGGAGCCCCTCTGCCACGGAGCAGCATCCGTTAACCGGCAGTCAGTGGATCTTGTGCACAGGTCCCAACCTGCAGGGAAGACGCGCTGACGCTCTCGGTCAGGACAAAGCAGGGCTGGGACCAGCAACGTCACTGTCAGAGGACCTGAGCCTCCTCCCAGGTGAGACACTGGATTCCCCCACCGTTCACTAAGTGCAGGAGGGTCTGCAACACCTTTGTTACTCAACAATGACTAAACGTGACATGAGGCTGGATTAGGTGGAGAAACATGGAGAAACGTGGAGAAACGCTCCGGGGCACCGGCGTCAGCCTGAGCTCTGCCCTGGGGTCCGCAGGCCAGATGACTGGAGGCCGGGAATTCCGGCGGGTCCTGAGGACACTGAGCGGAGCCCGGTTCTGGGTGCACCAGCACCCACTGCCCTGACTGGATCCCTGCTGTCCCCGCACTGACGTGTGACCTGGGTCAGATGTGACGCGCACTGACCCTGACCCACTTTGAGGTGTCCCCGCGCTGACCCCGTAACCGGGTTCGGGGTGCCCGGCGCTGACCCCGTGACCCGGTGGGGTGCTCCGCACTGACCCCGTGACCCAGTTGGGGTGCCCTGCGCTGACCCCGTGACCCGGTGGGGTGCTCCGCGCTGACCCCGTGACCTGGTCGGGGTGCCCCGCGCTGACCCCATGACCCCGTGACCCGCTTGGGGTGCCCCGCACTGACCCCGTCACCCCGTGACCCGGTTGGGGTGCCCTGCGCTGACCCCGTGACCCCGTGACCCGGTTGGGGTGCCCCACACTGACCCCGTGACCCGGCAGCACGGCGGCCGTGTGCCCTCTCAGTGACCCCGGAGGAGCTGGGATGTGAACACACAACATAGAAAATTCCAGAAATAAACTCACCGGACTTCGCTCGCCGCGGCTCGGAGCGCGACAGGCGTCGCGGGTCCCAGCGGCGCGCGCGTCCCTGTACGTCCCTGTACGCCCGTGTTCCACGTCACCAGCGCATGCCGCCGCCCACCGGAGGCGCGCGTGAAGATGACGAGGCCGGCTGCGCGCCCCTCACCCGCGCCCTGGGTGGGGCCGCAGGAGCGGAGGCCGCCGCTAGGGGCGCCGTGGAGCGCTGGCGGCTGCCCCAGTGCGCCTGCGCCGCCTGCAGCGTGGGCGGAGCCCCGCAGAGCGCCGCCCACAGGGCCTCGTCCCGCGGGGAACGCCGGGAGCGCGCCAGTGCCGGCGCGGCTGCAGGGAGTAGGTGTAGGCGTCCGCGCGCGCTGAGAGCAAGGCCCTGGGGTCCCCAGGGTGGGCACCGCGTCTCAGGCCTGCGAACAGATGTCTAACACATGAGCTCTGCTTCAGGTTCGCGTTACATGAAGCAGCTTAGGAGTGTCGTTAAAATCGCGGTCGCTAATAATTGTATATCCTTAATGATGTACATGACATTTGACTATATATAATTGTACTTTATCAGCAGATGTCAATGTATGAGTATTTCGTCTGTGCACTGTACATAGACATTTATTCTACAGGCAAAAACTTGAAAATGGTTGCTAGTCTTCCCTCATTCGCCCATGTGCTCCCAAAAAGCTGCCGTCTTATGAATCTTAATGTAGGTTACCATGTACATTTTAATTCACTTAAACATCAAAGTGCTATATGACAAGTATGTACATGGTAATGAGTTACAATAAGGCCCACTGCTTAGTAGTGCTCACCCTCAACCATATTGACCTTTAATCTTTTCAGAACAAATGTTCCTCTAAAATGGATATTTCTGAGCAAGCATGCAGGCCCCTGTAATTACATGCTACAAACATTAGACCTCTTTAGTGCTCACAGACTCGTCCAAATGCTCCAAACAGCCTGCAGCAATGACATGATCTGGGGCCCACGCTCAGGCAGAAGCGGCTGCAGGGAGTGGAAAGGGCACCGCTTTCCCAAACTACCCACCCTGGGTTCTGTCGGGATGGTGGGTAGCAGTGTGCTTTCCAGGCAGTTCCCACGCCCGGGCCCTTTTTTAAGGAGCAGAATAAATTAGTAGACTGTTAGGTCACATGTTGAGCAGCCATGGCACCAAAGGGGAAGGAAGGCCTCTTCCCAGGAGCAGGTCTCCACCAGCTCACTGCTGTTCCTCCCCCAGCTGTACTCTGACCACTTGTCAGCACCCAGAGCAGGGGTCTGTGCCCTGTTCCCCGACTCGTGGAGCCTGAAACTGTGAGGTGGCTGCAGACAAGGAGCCAGGGACACTTTTCTGTGGGGAGGAGCACTCGGTCTGCGCAGGAAATCCTCCACTGTCTCACCCAGCCTGGTCCTACAGCAGGAAAGCCCCCCGCCTCACAGCAGCCCCCGGAGGGCTTTATGAAGGTCTGCGTGTCCGCTGCAAACACGGTGTCTTGACCTACCTTCTCTCGGCCTACAGAATGCTTACAAAGCTCGCTCCCAACATCCTAGTTCACCATCACTACCGGTGTGTCATTTAGCTCCTCCATGTCTCCCTCTCTCTCTGTCCAAGCTTTCCACCGCCTCAATATCCCGCTCCCTGACATGTTCTGGTTCGGAAATGTCATGTAGGTGCATCGGACTAAGTTCCGCACGTTGCCGGTGGGCCCCAGATGCTGTGTGCTGTGTCTCTTCTGACCTTTCTTCCCGGCGGACACTGCCTGGTGGGGGCGGCGGGCTGTCTCCTGAAATCCGTCAGGGCCCCTTCTCCTGTCCTTACGTTGTTGAAGACAACAGGTTCTCACCTCTGACTGCCACCCACAGAACCATCCTGCCCGTCTAACTTACTGAAACAGCTGTCCTGCTAATCCCCGCCTGCATGGTTGTTCCAGCAGTGGGCTGGGCTTGACTGCTGCTCACAGAAGAAATGCAGCTGCGCCACCCAGGGCACCATAGCTGAGCGGAGGAGGCAGGAGAGTTGTCCACCGCCTGGCCTGGGTGGGGATAGCTAGGGAGGCTGATGTGTGACCACTGAGGGACGAAGGCTTTTTCTCCCTGCCATGCCCACCGCCGCCCCCGGCCTGGGCACATACACCAAGCAAGGGGAGTGGAGGGAGGAGATGGCTTGTGGGAGGGAGCAGGCTGCCCTGTGGAGGCAGGAGGCATCACTCAGAAGTAGCAGCCTGCCCCCAGGAGCTGGCGCCTGGTGGAAAATGGCCTAAATAGGCGCCAATGAGGTGTGCAAACCAGCCAGTTGTGCCTTGGAGGCTGACTTTGGCAGGAACCTGGGAAGTTACTCACTTTTAGTGGTTCTCACTGCTGTTGGGCAGGCCTACTGAGTATCCGGGAGAAAAGCTCATTCTCAGGAAGGCTGCTCCCCTGGATCCCAGCTCCACCAGCGCCAGGTTTTCATTTCCACGCCAAGAGGAAATGCTTATTATCTTAACAGATGCAAATTCCCCTTATTTTCAACCAAGATACCTTCTTTTTGGAATTAAAACAGATTTGTGTTTTGATTTCTTATTACAAAGTAATACAGCCATAGAAAGAAATGGGAAAATGCAAATTGGAAACAAAATACTTAATAAAAACCTCTTTTTAGGCTGCAAATATTGGCAGTTGAAGTCTGAGCATATAATCCCTTTTTCCTATGTATATGTGCATATATTTTTTTATAAATATGAGAGTAGTATATGTCCCTTTTTCATTTCATGTATTGTGCATATTTTTCTGCAGATAAGCGTTCTTCTAAATACCTCCTTCTGAACCGAGTTTTCTGCTCCCCAGTTGTGTGCCGCAATTACTTGAAACCATTTCTTCTTGTTGGGAGCGTCTTCTGATATTATTGCTATATTGATATGGATATCAGTATCACTGATGCTAGTAATTTTAAAACAAGTTCTCTTATTTCCTTAGGATACATTTCGCTGCATAGAACTTTTGCAAGCGTTCATGGAAGACACATTGCCACAGTCATATCCAGACAGCCTTGCATATGTATTTACTGATTTAACGACCTGTTAAGTGATAGTTACTCTTCTAGTAAAGTCAGCTTTAATGGACGGCGATCATCTTTTTAAAAGATGATTCTCTTTTGTTTACACTGCTGCGTGCATTTAGGAAATAGATCTGCACCTCAGACTGGGGCCACGTCACCCGCACCCTCCGCCGGGCCCAGGGCCTCCCCCTCCACCTCGTTCCTCCTCCTTCCCTCCTCCGCTCGCTCCCTGGGAGCCACGGCCTTGTGTCTTGTGAATTTTTTTGGGATTTGTCTATTCATTTGTTTCATTTCATTATGTTCCACGTATGCTTGAAACCATCCTGGATTTCTCTTTTTCTTCCTGGCTTATTTCACGTCACATGGTCCCCGCCAGTGGCCCTCTTTTAACAGCCGCAGAGAATTTCATTGAGTATCTGGACCCCGGCTTCTCTCTCCGGTCATCTGTTGATGGGCATTCGGATCATCTCCATGTCTTGGCTCTTGGGAACTGGTGCTATGAACCCTGAGGAGCAGGTATTTTTCCTTAAGATAATCTAACTTTGTCCCTATAATCAGATGCCAGAGGAGCCTGTCTGTCCTCTGCAACATCAACTAGGCTTTCAGACACAGCCGTATAGCCAGGGCGGTCAAGGCCTCAACCCCAGTCTGCAGAGGCCAAAAGCCTGGCCCCTCATGCCACCTTCCACTCTCCCAAGGCCCACTTCCTCCTCCTCCTCCTCCTCCTCCTCCTCCTCGTCGGCCGGGAGTCGCCCGCTCTGTCCCTGCTCTGCGACCAGGAGGCACAGCTGACTCTCAATGGGTGCACAGTCAGCTCATCAGAGCCTTTCCTCCAGGACAGGGTGGGCCTGCAGTGTTCTGGAAGCTTCTGGAGAACATACCTGTCCCTCGTGTCTGGGCTCCCGAGGTGGCGCACCGGCCTCGCTGCACAAGTGCTCGGCCAGCTCTTACCTGTCTGTGGTCTCTAGTCCCTGCAGACACACTCACATGGCCAAGGTCCTGCCTCATCAGTGTCCATCCGTGTGGACTCCTTGCCCCGGCGCACTGCCCGGGAGATGACACTCCAGTCGGCCGGACAGTCCCGGGTGAAGGAGCAGGCGCCCGCCTCCTGCGTGGGGACGTGTCCACCCCGACTGCAGGGCCCAGCTTCCCCGCCTGAGCACTGTTCCTGGGGCTTCGAAAGGGCTGGTTTGTTAAGTGCTCACCGTCACGCCGATGCTCCCATGTGAATGTGGCTTCCAGTCCTCACACTGGGCGGGGTTTCTCACAGACGCCTGCGTCTTCTCTGCCCGGTGCTGGCCGCTGCCGGCTTGGTTGAAACGAGTATCTGCTGACACCAGAGAAACCACACCCGATGGCTGTGAAATGAAACACTGCGCTGGCACAGATTTGGCATTTTCTTTTTAACTTCGGGGTAATTAAATGTCTTCGCATTTATACACTGCAGTTTTCCAGGTCAGCTTTAGAAAATGTGTTGTTAATATTTAGCTTTGAAATCGTGACATCAATATACCTTCTCAAAATTAAAATGCCGCATGATTTTCATCGACGGACAACCTGCCCCATTTCCTCTGTATCGAGTCCCTTCTGTTTGTTCTGATTTCTGAATCGGGAGCAGCTCACATTCATGTGTGTGTGATTTTATCTGCCTCACAAGGGGCAGTGTCTTCATTCAGTGTCCAGTTTCACCTCGTTGACAAACTGTGAGCCTGAAGACGGTTCCTGACGGAGCAGCGCATGGGGCTGGTGGCCGTCACCTCAGCCTCCAGGCAGAGCCGTAACCACCTGCCTTGTGACGTGTGTGGTGCGCACAGACGGTTTACGCCAGGCTGGATCGGGGCTTCAGGAGAGAAAGAGACTGCACGTGTGCGAGCTTCCAGGATGGACCAGTCTGCTCGGCCTCCGCGGTGTAGACTCAGGACTGTGGAGGGAGTGATGTCAGTCACAGACACGAGTGACGGGCTGCGGCAGGGGCAGGTCTGCAGAGCTGTGAGAGTGGTGCTGGCTGGAGGGCTGAGAGCGCTCACTGGTGGGCTGCCCCCTTGTGAAGCGGCGTCTGCTTCTGAAAAGGGGAGCACCACTCGGGAGGCCCTGACTTCACTTTGTCCGCCCATCAGAGGGGTCACATCATCCACAGGTGACATACTGCCCCGGAGAGTGACAGGAACCTGACACAGGCTCTTGCTCCGGAGCAGGGCGGGGCGGCGATGGGAGGGAGCCATGTGGTGACATCGATGGGGACATTGTGAAGTCTGCTGTGGCCGGTCACCTTAGCTCATTATTTCTACAGACATTCCGGAGGTTCAGGATAGACTGTTTTATGTGTCGAGAAGACAGCCTTCTGCCCAGCCCCTTCCACACCCTCCCGTTACGAGTTTCTCGTGGCAGTTAGTCAACTGACATCAAGAAGCGCTTGGCATTTCTCTCATTAAAAATCATCAAGAACGTGGATGGACCCAGAGGTAATGGTGCTGAGGGAGATAAGCCAGATGGAGAAAGACAAGCATCACGGGTCTTCCTCACGGGAGTTTATGGAGAAGCTCATGAATCAGCCCCCAGAAACCGACTTTCCATCTACAGAGTCATGTCAGCGGTGGGGGGAGGGATGCGGGCCCGTGTGCGGTGCAGGAGCAGAGGGACGGGGCGGTGACCGTCACCCACGTGGACTGGCGGACGCCCACCCAGCCCTGCCGGCACAGGCTCTGTTGCAGGGATTCCTCCGCAGAGTTAGCATCTGCATGTCCTCTCTGGGAAGACAGAAAGGCGCCGGCGTCGTCTGGAGGTCAGGCAGTCATCAGTGAGGGTAGGTGTGGCCAGGGCTGGGGACAGGGTCCCTCTGATGACCGGGTCGTGGTCATCGTCCTGTGTAAAGGCTGGCTCTGGACCTCAGCCTCCTGGGCAACTGCCTTCATTGGCGGTATCTCTCTGTCGGTCTGCATTTCCACGTTAGATGACTTCTCCCTCCCGAGAGCAGTAAAGGAAACGCTGGCTGCTGGCTGCGAGAGAAGTAGCGAGAACGGAATCTGAATGGAGAAGGAAGGGCACTCTCCTGCAAATAACTGGACAGGAATGGAGCACGTGCGCGCGGCGCTGGGACTGGCCTCTCTGGGTGTCCCCCTGTGACTGGTCTAGGCAGCTAATCCGGAAGAGCAGGAGGGGGCTGTCTCCTGGTGTCTGCCCTACGGGAAGCTGAGCATCTTCAGGGCGGGGGAGATGCACGTTGTCAAGATGAAGTGTTTCAGGTCACTTGTTTAGCTTCTGCTGCCTAAGGCTGAAAAATCCCAGTTGGCGTCGAGATAAATCCTTTGAGAGTGCTTTCCTTCCTCTGAATTGCTGCTCACTCCCCTGAGCAGTTCAGCTCCCTTCTTCACTTGACCTCAGTCTTTCTTTATCGGCCAGCACCGAGGCTGCTAAAAACACCAACAGTCTCCAGATGCGTGTTAATCTTCTGTTTATTCTCCTTGGAACTGCTCGCACCCTTCCATCCTGAAAACGTAGGTCCTCGTGGCTTCCGACGCCATGCAGAGCCTCTGCCCGCACCTCCTTCAGGCGCCAACTGCCTTTCCTGGCCTGTTCACGCCCAGCCTCGCCCAACAGACACTGGCGGGTTGGCCTGGCTCTCACCTCAGTCACCAGCCCCTCCTGTCAGAGATGCTGGGGGCAGCATGCGAGGAAGGCAGACAAATTTCTGACACTCAGTGCTCACGCGACAGTGGGAAGAGCCCCAGAACCCTGGACAGTATGGGCCCTGATGGCGTTAAGTGCAGTTGAGAAAATGAAAGAATTAAAAGACAAATCAAAGCATCAATGAGATATCACCTCACGCCTGTGAGATTGACTGTTATTCAAAAGACTGGGAAGAATCAGTGTGGGGAGGAGGCTGAGAAGAGGGGACCGCTTCACACTGTTGGCAGGCATGTAAGTTGGAGCCACCCTTATGGAGAAATGGAAATTCCATATGATCCTGTTGTTCCAACTCTGGAATTTACAAAAAACCCACAAAAATTCAAGAGATAAATGTACCCCTGTGTTCCTTGCAGCATAACCCACAATAGTCAAGAAACAGAAACGACCTAAGTGCCCCTGGACAGGTGGGTGGGCAGAGATGTCCTTTTTTAATATGAAGTCCTGCAGCAACATGAGTGGACGCAGAGGGCGTTAAGCCGGGTGAGATCAATCCAGCAGAGGAGGGAAGGGCGAGGGGTGAGCCGACCAGGCGAGGGGTCCCCTCTGTGCTCTGACTCGCGAGTGAGCTTGCTGAGCACACGCAGATGTGGATTCACTGTGATGCTCGCCGCGAACCTCTAGAGTGGACTGTTGCAATGATCCTCTAATCACATTTCAGAAGGAAAGAAAGAAAGAAACGAGGCTCCCAGGAGAGACCAGGGCGAGAAGGGTGCTGACTTCGTGCTCAGGGGAGGCCCCCGTGGAGGCAGCATGTGCTGAGAGGCCATCACCTGCCGGAGGGGAGGGCGTCCTCCCGAGGACAGGAGGCAGCGGAGGGCCTGGGCAGAGCTGGGGCTGTGTGTGAATCTCATTCTAGATCATGTGGAAAATTCCAGATTTCAAATATCACCTTCCTGGTCATGACCCCGCATTTCCAAAATCGATAGTTTCTGCTTCATCAAGACGTGTGCTCCCAGCAGCCCAGCTGACCGGTCGGCCGGGCACGAGATGTTCACTCTCCACCAGTCATTCTGCCTCTGGTGTCCCTGCGCGGTGGAGGGGTTTCTCTGCCCATCCCCGTCACACCGGTCACTGGAGATGCGCGGCCTTAGGCTCCTGACACCGTGTCTGCGCACAAGCCTCCTGTGGGCAGTGGCCTGTGGGCAGCGGCCGCCGGGCGTGCTGGGCCCTGGAGGCCGAAGGCCTTGGTGACAGAGGCGCAGGGAGCGCGTTTTCCAGAGTTAGGCCACTGGTGACGTTGACGACTCCGGCACATCAGAAAAGCGCTCGCTTCATTGGTTTGAATCTGTTGAGTGTAGACACGTGGTCTGTTCGAAACCCGTGTTAGCATCTCTTGTCCCCTTTCAGGGGTAACACGGCAGCTCTGTGTGAAGCACGTCACATGCCATGCGCGCAGGTTCAGTCCAGGCCCTTCGCCATGGTGGGCGCGGCTCTCCGCGAGCGAGTTTCACTGAGTCACCAGCCTTGGCGTCTGTTTTGAGTTAGGGGTCCGTGCTCACCTCTGAGGCGGGGCTGGCACGGGACAGCCGGCCCCTTCCTTCGCTTTATGGAAAGCACGTTGTTTCCAGTGCACCGTTATTTCACCTGTGTCGTTTCTGTGTCTGCCGTGTGGCGTTTTTCATCTCCCTAATTTTTATAATGGAAATGTGTGTGTACACCATCCCTCAATGAAATTTCCTCGGGGACAGGAGTCTTGGAGGCAGACGCGCAGAATATTAGATTTGAAAGACAGCACAGAATTGATTTAGCCCAAGGTGTTTACTGGAGGAAAGGAGAGGAGCAAATGTGTTCGGTCGTGCTCTCTTCCCCGAGCAGTGCTTGGCGTGAGTCACCGCGAATCCTCACCTGACACAGCGTGGTGGCCATTTCCGATGAGGGACGGGTGTTTGCAGGTGCCAACCCTGCTCACCTACCTCTGTCGTTTTCTGGTGCTAATGGGGGCCATCCAGGGGGGTGCAGGCTCCTCCCCTCCTCCAGCACCAGCCCTGTGAGTGCTCCTCCCTGTACAAAGCTGCTCTCCTTAAGAACTGACCGGAATTTACTGGGATACCTAATGCATTTTTCAAGTAAAACTTCCGTCATTAACAGCTTCCTATAGTCTATACATCATAGTCGAGTTCTCCGATCCTGGGGCCCAGAAAATGTCTTTAAATTACAATGCATCAGCTGGGTCAGCGCCCACCCTGGCCTCAGCGGTGGGCGAGGAGCTCGGGGCTGCGTGCTGGGCATGGATGTTTCTCGGAGGAAGGTGTGTGGGCTGCAGATGTGAGAGGGAGATTGTGCTTCACTTTTACACCTGTTCTTTTTACAGAAGGACATATTTTCACAGGAGAGCGTTATGTAAGGAAACAACTAAAACGCCATCCCTCTGTGGTCGTGCTGGTTACGTGATGACTAGGACAGTTCTAACCCAGCAAATTCAACTGAGGTAGAAAGCAGGGCCTGTCGATCAGCCTTTCCGACCTTTTCTGTCTTATTTGTACAAAAACAAAATTCCACCATACGTGCTGTTTTATAATTGATCACATATACCTTTATGGTTACATTCATAATGTTTGTAAGTTTAATATCTGTGAAATGCAAGTATTTTGTTGTTTTTTTTAGAACACTTTATCCCTAAATTACTAGTTTCACCGAAAGCTCCCATCTTGGTCAAGAGTGAAATAAAAATGAACAAATGCTGGAAGAATGTGTGCTTTGAAATCAGAAGCTGCTTTGTGCCTAACATTTGTGTAAGTGGTATGTATGTGAGCATGTGTGTATCTGTGTCTTGTACAAGTGCATGCATGTATGCCGGGCATGTGTATACGTGGTATGTACGTGTGCATGTGTGCACATTCATTTGCTAACTAACGTCCCAGCCCACCGCTCCTCCTTCTGAAATAGGAAAGACGAGCGCTCCTTCACAGAGACGTTTGGAGGAGGAAAGCGTTGGCATAAACACACAAACATGCCTGCCACCTCTCCCCTCCTCATTTTTATTAGCAAATCACAATTCCTTATACGAGTTAATGTTACAGACTTATGTAGAGATACACAGAATGTTGGATTCTCTTCACACTGGTAGAGCCACAATTTTTGATGGTTAAGAGCATATCTGCTCTAAGATCATTGACTTCTTCTTATAGATTCAGTTGAAACCAGGTAAATTAAAATAACAGCAGGATTCATTGACAGCCTTCCCAGCGATTTTCACCAGCTGTGAACTCAGGGCTGAGAGTGACATAATGAACATGATGCAAGAAATGTCTTCTCTTACACTCGGTCCCTTTCCTGATCACACGATGCACACGCCTAAAATACCCTGAGGGAAATCACATACTGCTATTCTAGAATAATGGTAAATTATAAGGGTAATCATATACACTAAATTCACTGGTGATTAATTGTAGTGTTTACCACATAAATTTGCAGAGTATTGAACACTTTTGTCCTCAAATAGAAATAGGGAGCATTCCCTTACATTATACTACTGCAAACAAATGGCAAACTTTGTGTAGTGTATGATAGAAATATATGTGGCAGGCGAGTCATTCCTATCGGAGAAGATTCATTTGCCATTATTATTTATGTTTTAAATCTTTTATATAAGTAAATGCATAAGTATTTAATGTTTAGTTAAATGTTTATATTTAATATAAATTTTAATAGCTGTTTAAAAACTTACGTGATAAATATATAGCAAACTAGATGCCTGTTGGTATCACTTACATCTGTCATAGTGAGAATGTACCCAAATACAAGATTCTAAAATCACTTAGAAACTTCTCTAAGAAGTAAAACCTCCACAGATACTCCTCAGTCCCTTGTTTCCTATTTTATGAACTGGAAAAATTGACAAATAGGGCTTATATATTGTATTTCATATAAACTATGTATTTATGACATGCAAGCATACATATACCATAATCGTTTATACAGATATATCTCTGAAATCAATTAAACATGGACCTCAAGATTTTTCTCCTCCTAGTTCAAGGTTCCTGGCCTGATATTTAAGACCCTCTGCAAAGAACATGAGAAGCCCATGAATAATTAGGTTTTCTGTGAGGTAGCTTTTCAGAAGCCCTGACAATTAAGCCTGGCTCCTATGTGCCGAGCCCTGACATCGGCGAAGAGACTAGAGCAGAAGTGACAGGCAGTGGGGCTGCCTGCTCCAGCTAAGGCTGCTGCTCCCCAGGTGGGCCTCGGGGAGCCATGGGGCTGGCGGCCAGGCTGTCTGCGCTGCTGGCCCGCGTTCCAGGCACATCTCGGAGGACGTGTGAGCGAGCCTGACAGGTGGACACCAGGCCAGTCCTCACGGCAGTGCCGTTCATTTGGGGAAGGTCATGCGTTACTGATTTAAGCAATATGTTCTTCTTTTCCATTTTATTTCAGTAGCAGATAAGCATCTCAGTGTAACTTGAAGAGGCTTAAAGAAAACATTCCCACTGTGCGTTTGCTGCCATAGTGAGCGCAGCACTTGGAAGGGTTATTATCACCAGCACAGCGCTTGTGTGCAAGCGGCTGTCTGTCCCCCTGGCAGGCACGCGTCCCGAGGCGGCGTGAAGGGCAGCGAAGGCTCGACGGGGCGTTCGGAGTCTTGGGGACACCCCTGGGCCGCCAGGCAGCAGGGCGGCGTCATTCTAGGTGTGATGTACTCCTTTTAGATTAGATTAGATTCGAAGCTAAACTACTTAGAAATACGTGACTATAAATGATTTCACGTTATCGCAACGGTGGCGACGAGAGAGCGTGGTGAAGCAGGCGTGGAAGTGAGGACAGGAGCCACCCACTCAACAGTGCTTGACAAGCCCTCGGGTGGACGGCCCTGGTCGTGGTGGGTGGGCCACTCACCTCCAGAGGACACAGGCCACATACCCCTGTGTTTGAGCCCCAGGTGCTGGGTCGGAGGGCGGAGGGGCCGGGGCAGGGGTGGGGGTGGGTGAGAACGGCGAGGGGAAAACCACCAGCGTGAACAACTAAAATGGAAATAAAATAAAATGCTGCTTCCTCCTCTCTCTTCCCACTGGGTCGGCCTGCTCGCCTTCATTCCTGCCTGCACTTTTCCTTTAAAAAACAGGCCATCAAATGGAGGTTTGCACTGAGAGGCAGGACAGAAATGCCTGGTGTCCGGGGCACGTGGAGAAAGCAGCCTGAGAGTCAGCAGGGGAGTGTTCCTTTCACAAGTCCCCGCGGCTGCTGTGGAGCTAGTGAACATCCACTTACTATTCTGTCTGCAAAACGAACTGCTGTGAGAGTGTGCAAGTGTTCGCTCGAAGCAGAGCGGAGGACCCCCCAGCGGGTCCTAGCTAGATGAAAACGGTGGTCCACACAGTCAGCTAGGCCTGCAGAAATCAGCCTTGAATCTAGTTGCGTCCCCGAGGAAGAGTGTGTGGAAATTCCACTCTGGTTGAGAGAAAACTCTTTGCAAGTCAAAAAGGGGAAATGAACTAAAAAGTAGACGTTGCTTTTCAGTTCAACAAAGACTGAACTGAGTGAATACAATGTCAGTGCTGACGTATTTCCGACTGATTAGAGCAGGAGCTGGCCATCCGCAGAACCCCATCCCAGATGGGGTGTCTCTTCCTCAGGTCTCAGACACGGGAGAGATTCATCCAGAGAAACTGGAACCCAAATGTGTCCACAGAACAAGATCCCTGACTGTGATACAACTGAAAACAGATGTCACCTCTCTGAAGCCTTAAAATGGGTAGAATTAGTCTCCAAATGGACCCGGCTGAAACCCCGCTTTAGGTTTTAACAGCAGTGACTATCAACACAAAAAATGCTGCAAAAAAACATAAGAGACAGTTCACGAAAAAGCAGTGAACTTATGAAAGTGGCTTGAATCTCAGGTTGTTCAAAAGAGAGACAAACGGCATGTGGACACAAAGAAGGGCGCGTCACAGGGAGACGTGACACTCAGCCCCGCCCACAGCTCTGTGCTCTCCAAGCAGAGGCAGGCCCGTGGAAACCGGGGAATCGGGTCTTTCCTGCGGGAAAAGTGCCACCAGATGGTATTTGAGCTAAAGTCTCTGGTGTGAGCCATATGTTTTCTCCCGTGTATATTTGATTGGGAATATAGATGAAAACACTGCTTTACTTCACTTTTTTTGGTGTTCCGGTTTTTTTTTCGTTATTATTGTAAAGGCATTTTATTGTTAAGAAATGTTCAGAAAATATTTTTTAAACCTTATTGTACTTTGACAATCTTTTTAATAGCTAATGACCCATTAACTCATGGCAGCAAATGTCGGGAAAATAATGTGGATTTTGAAGTTAACTCTGGATCATGACACTGACCTCAATTTTCTTTTCTGTAAAATGGGTTCATTATTATACCACCTCATGGATTGTTAGTGTGGGTTGAATTTAAAAGCCTAAGTAAATGGTACAGGGAGTTTCTAGCAATCACATTCTTAGTTTTGCATCATCCTTATTATAATTACTATTCTCAGCATTTTATTTCTAATTGTTTCTGATTGGTTCACTGATATAAATCTTGTCTCCACTAATTTACTTGTTTGTAACTACATCATCGTAGTAGTTTAGGCTTCTTTGCATTTGTTGCAGTCCTCATTAAAGCACTAGCCTAGTTTTGCAGTTTGCTCCAAATGCATTCATGTTGAATTTGAATCGGCAATCAGAGGACGCGTCCTCAAGGAGCAGGATGATTTGAAGGGAGAAGCAAATCCTGACTTCCTGACACCCTTCACAAGACTCTTCAAAGACTGTAATAAGATATCATGAATCATCATACACTGAAAAAGTCAGTGAAATTCATACACATTAATCTAATTTACACATTTTAAATCAGAACGCATTCAGTCTTTCGCACACTGTCTAATTGGTATCCATTCAGGCATGTGCATCACTTTGCATCTTGATTTAGCATCAGGTGATGATGGAGCCTGATTTACCGATGGACTCTCTCGAGCTGGTTTTTATCTCTAAGTCTTGACTCGTTCCGTGTTTTCATTAATATCAATGGCATGCATCCTATGAGATCGGAAACGACAGATTCAACAAAATTAGAGTTAAAATAACATTCAGGCCCGTATTTCCTGTCTTTTGAAACTGCTTCTGCGAGATAGCGGTGCCCCCAGATCCGACCCGAAGCCGAGTTTGAGAGAAGTAATCGCCTCTGAGGCGGATGAGCAGGTCGGGATTCAAGGAGCTCACGTTTCCTTGTACGTGACCTGCTGTCGCCACGGGCTTTCCCCGCCTTTATCCTGTTCAGAGCCAACTCTGCTTCAGAAAACCAACCGTATTTTACATTCAGGTTCTCGTCCCTTTTCTGGGTGCCTCTGCGGTCTGCAAACCGTTCAGGCCTGACTAATTCGTCTGCGCCCTTTCTAATAAGTGAGGGACTCGGCATTATCTTTAAAGTGACCTGGAGGATTTGGCTCTGACCTGGATGGATGCCTCCAGTTCCTCTCATTTCTTCTCACTGCTCTGCACATGAGACAACAGAAAAGGGCAGTAGGAGCCGACTTCTTGAGCTTCCTCTCGGGTTTTAGGTGAGTCTGGTCTTGTAGAACAGGGACTGAAGAACCACACTGGAGGAAACGCCTTCTGCTGGACACGGCAACGGCCATGAGTCTCCAGGAAACCGTCTGCCTGTGACTGATAACCGATCAGCCTGAGGGTGGAAGTCAGTCCACACTGGAGGCGGAAAGGAGGACCCTAATCCACAGAGGACATGGGTTTTACAGATTTTTTTAGTACGAGGCCACTGCCCACTAAGGAACTGGAGATAAGAGCAGGGGAGCTAGCAGGTTGATGGAAGTCTGCTTCCTGGTGGGTCACAGATTTGTGGCTCGTTGGACCACACACTCACACACACTCACACACATACACACACTCACGCACACATACTCACACACGTGCGCACACTCTCACACACACGTATGCACACTCACACACTCACACTCACACACACGTGCGCACACACGCTATATGTGAAACTGACCACTGTCGCCATTTTTACGCACACCGTTCCCCACACTGAGGACATCGCACTGTTGTGTGTCCAGTGTCACTGACCACCCCCAGAGCTGTTAAGCTTAGTCCCCCAGATCTTCCGCGGCCCCCCAGGCCCCCAGTTTCTGTCAACCTCTCTGCTGCTGATTTGGCTGTAGGACTTGACGGCTCTTCGTTTTCAATCTCTTCCTGTCTCTGGAGACAGAGCAAGTTTCTGGAAGATCCACGAGGCTATCTCCTGCACTGTGGTTGTTTTTCATCCAGTCTGCCAAACTCTTGATTCGGGGGAGTGTATCCAACTGTCGAACAGAGTTCTGGAGACGGCGGTTCAGGGGCTGATGTCTTCAGGGTGGTTCCTTCGGAGGTCCCCTCGGTGGCTCCCTGATGCTGTCCCGCCCGTGTCCTCACATCGTCTTCCCTCTGTGTGTCTGTGTCCTAATCTCTTCCTGTAAGGCCACTGGTCATAATGCATGAGGACTCAAGCCAAAGACTAAGATGCCATCGAATGGTCTCTTCAAAGACGCCACCTGCAAGTGTAATCGCCCTCAGCCATACAGAGGGTTAGGGCTCCCGACGTGAGTTTTGGCCTCTGCCTGGAGTTGCTTTCATTTGTGTTTGAAGAAACTACTCGCAGAGCGTAGCACCTATTTATAACATTTAAAAATGTGTTTTATGTCGAGTCCTTGTTGATCCTCGCTTCTGCCTTACGGTCTTCTTTGGTGTCCAGCTGATATTTTGTAGTGATTGTCTTCCCATTTCGTTTTCTGCATATTCCGCAAATGTCTTCTTTGTGGTTGCCCGGAGGCCACACAGAACATTGAGTTGTGATGCTCAAAGTGGATGCCACCTTGACTTTAATCACACACAAAATCTTTGTTCCTTACGGTTTCTCTCTCGCTCAATCAGTGTTATTGACAGCACATGTTGCGTTCTACAGAGGGCGTATCTTTTAAACATGAATTTATAATTATCTGTATGTTTGTCTCTTAAATCATATAGGAAATGAAACTTACAAATCAAAATCATAATATTTTTTTAAAATAGTCTCTCTGGGTTCACCTTTAAAAGAGAATGTTGTCTTTTCACGTGACCTTGGGTTATTGTCAAGGGCACTTCATTTGGACGTGAGAAGCTCCTTTTGGCGCTCCTACAGAACCACCTAGCAAGAATGCACTCCTCGACTTTTGTCTGCTTGGTAAGATGTTAATTTGCCCTCCCTTTTGAAGGACAGTCCTGCTGAATATAGACTTTGTTGTCGATGGTAACTTTTCCTTTCAACACCTGAATCCATCACCCCACTCTCTTCAAGCCACGAGGTTCAGCTGAGAAGACGGCCGGTAGTTTCACTGCAGGCCTCCTGCTCATGATGGGTTGCTTGCTTTCTGCTTCCAAGATTCATTCTTGGTCTTTGTCTCTTGACACTTGGATCACACGTCACCTTGTGGGTGTCTTTGAGTTTACGGCACTTGGATTTGCTGAGCTCCTCGAATTTGTATACTTACATCCTTACTCAGATGTGAGAGGTGTTTATCCACTATTTGTTGACATTCATATTTAAAACAGCTTAAGCATCTTTGTCTCGTAAATCTAGTATATTTGTTTTTTTCAAGGATCGATCGTTCTGGGCATTAATTGTGTTCCACTGAATAAACCATGTTTCTGTATTTGTATATCTTAAGATCTTCATTAAATCTGGGCTTTTGAAGTAAACAGCTACCTCTCCTGGTCTTAAAGATGATCATAATGAGCAAATGTTTTAAAATTAGTTTAAACCTCTTCTTTAGAGGACAGCGTTCAAACTCAGAAATGTCGGCATCCTTCCTCTAAGGGGTCATTGCTTCGGGAGAAAGAATAGATCAACTTTATTGTAGCCAAACTCTTAATTCGCGAGTCAGTGCCCGTTTAAATCATGGAAGAACCGCATCTGATGGGCATGAACGCATTTCTAGAGAGTTCCCCAACAGCAATGTGAAATTAATACCATCTTTCTTTCTATTTCAGTGAGTCAAGGAGGCGTTGCTTTGGTGTCTGACATGTGTCCGGATCCTGGGGTTCCAGAAAATGCTAGAAGAGCAGGCTCCGACTTCAGGTAGGAAACTGATGACTTGACAAGTATGTGTTTTGCAATTTGTTTGTCGGCGTTGTTTTAGTTCAAGTGTGTCACTTCTCAACTATTAGACCATTACCTTGTATGTTGGATACTCGAATATATTGTGCTGAAAGGATGATAATCTAGAGTTGATGAGATATTTCACTACACGGGCCAGTAGGAAACATTTAGTTCTATGTGCACATGCTCAAAAATTGTCAGCAGGGCATTTTTATTTCTGTTTTTAATTTGTTGTTTTCCCAAAATCCAATACATTTAGTTAGTTTAAAAAGCTAACAATAATCTTATCATCTTTTTAAGTGAACTTTTGTAATGACGGAAATCATTACAATTATGTCAAAGCAACTTACTTCTCCAAATGTTATGATTCATTTTAGTAGGATTATGATGAACCAGAGACTGCTTTTCCCTTGTTTTATTATAAATGTTGTGACTTGTTGGAATTTTGCATTCTTTACTAATAGTTCAATAAATCTCGCATTTGCCAACTTATCAGGTGGATGCTTATTTTCGGAGTGAACTGAAAAAATCAGAGAGAAAGGGTGTCAAGGAATTGTTTTCCTCCCTGTAATCTTACCACGTGAGAGAGAAGAAATAGAAGCCTGTGACAGGGCGGGCTTGTGGGTGAGCAGAATTCGACAACAGTGATACGACTGGAGGAGAAATAAATGAAGTTGCTTGGTGAAATGGGAGTCACATTCACGACTAAGGACGGCACAAGAATAAGGTTGTCTAGGACGGCTGTAGCAAAGTTGGCAAAATTGCACCTTTTTACATGAAAAGAAAACAGATGCACAGAAGTGACACTGGAACACTTGTGACTGCCCGGCAGGGCCTTTCATGTCTCAGAGGGAGGAGAGAGCAGAATGGCTACGGGTTAAGCATCACCGATTTGCAGCGCTACGCTGAGGTGTTCGCAGTTTAGTTGCAATTTCTTTGAATGGCCTGAGGTGGGATTCTCACGCAACTGGAGTTTGTGGAGATGTGGTCTCCGGAGAAGACAAGAGAAGGACAGGCCTGAGTCTGAAGAGGCTGAGCAGGTGACTGGGACCGGGAGCGGCCTTCAGGGTGTCGATCGGAGCCCTGGGGTGCAGGCTCCAGCAGCAAGCTGGCTCCACCTCGATGCCGCGCCGCCTGTGTCCTCCGTTTGGTCAGGAACCGTGTCTGGAGCAGGACGTGCTGGAGTGTGTGGGCGGGGTCCCAGGATGTGGTGCTCGGCTGGTAACGCGACATTGGCCGCGGATACCGGCCGCAGCAGCGGTCAATGGAAGGCACTCGGCAATTTCATCTCTTGAAAAGGGGAGCAAATCGATGAAATGTACCTTTCTTATCTCAAAAGTCACTTCCTCCATTCCCGCCTCACCCCAGAAAACGTTTCTTCATGTCTTGCCTCCAGAGACCCTTACACACAGTCCCATTAGGGTCGTGAGCCGCGAATCCTCGTGTTCTGTTATCACATTCGCATCCCCGCCTGAGTCAAGCTTCTCAAGGACACACACGTCTTTCTCATCTCTGCCTGCTCGGTGACAGAGACGGGCCCAGTTCGCGGGACGAGCAGGGATCGCCACCCGCGCTCTGTGGGAGGGGAACCACTGTCCTGCCTGGAATTCGTCCCAGCACTCCCTGCCTTGGTCTTTTTGGCAGAGCTCTATTTTGAGAAAAAATGAATGAAGCTCTGTCTGACTATGCAGAACTGTTCAATGGCGCGCGGTCCCTGGCAGAGAGCCAGACCAGCTGCTTAGCCTTCAAAGGTGAACAAGGGGTGCGCCCTGGTGGCCTGGAGGTCTGGTACACCTGCGAGCCGTCCGCACACATCCCAGGGTCCCGGGTTCAAGACCCCGGGGCCAGAGGGAACAACCAATGTCAACAGCTAAAAGGAAAAACAATAAAGCTCTTCCTTCTCTTCTCCCTTCCTTCCTGCTTTCCTACTCACCTTCATTCCTACCGGTACCTTTCCTTTAAAAAAATAAGTGAATAAGGGATGTGGAGACTCTGAGGTGCAATTTCTAGTGAGCACAGGACAGGAAGCGAGGATTTCTTTAGCGTCCCAGTTGAGTGCGCTGGCCTCTAGCTCACCCTTTGACAACTTGCTTTTGAGGATGTTTAACTTCGGGACAAGACTTGGCTCTGAGGGTGTTGCCTGGGGCCAGTCGGGAGGAAGATGGTGCCTTGCTAGGTGAGATGGTCCATCCTTCGCCTTCTTATTTTCCTGGATGATCTCTGTTGTTTGCATGTCTCTGCATTTATGACCATCAGATGACCTAACAGCTGAGAGAATGATTTGAAGGATTAATATTCTGCAGATCTGAATGAATATTAAAGTACCGTTTTGCCCTCTGTGGACACACACGCGCGCAGCTGTGACCATCTAGCTCTCACAGTTATTTTGTATGTTTAATCAGCCTCTAGATGATCCTGCTTCCTGCTTATAAAGACAGCTCATTTCTTTGTTCAGACCTGAATGTTTTTTATTTCTGTTCCCTCCCTGAAGACAAGGACTGGAAGTTGTGCTATAAGGCTATCGGAAGAGGTGAGATTCTTGCCTTATGCTGTCCTTAGATGGAAAGCATTGTGGTTTTCAATATTAAGAGTGAGATTAGTTGCAAGATTTTCACAAATTCCTTTGATAAGGTTAAAGAAGAGCCCTTCTTTTGCAGTTTCTTGGGAACTTTTATCAGAAATGGCTGTAGGATTTTGTTGAAAACTTTTTCTACATCTATTGAGATCTTTTCTGTTTGTTTGCTTAGTTCATTAATAGGACGAATCACATTCATTAATTTTCCAATGTTAAGCCAACCTTGCATTCTGGAAAAATTCATTTTGTCATGATGCATTGTAATTTTTATAGGACATCAGATTAGAGCAGCTAATTTTTGCTAGATTTTTTTGCATGTATGTCTATGGAGATGTCGTGTAGTTTTCTTTTCCTGGCTTGGTCTAGCAGGCCCAGTAACACTGGTCGCATGAGGTTAATTGGAAAATAAATTTTTCTCTTGAATATCTTAGAACAATTTGTGTAGAACAGGTAATATTTCTTCTTTAAATGTTTTGGGCATTCTTCAGTGTAGCCCTCTGAAATTGGAATTTTCTTATGAAAACGTTTCTGAATCACAAACTCAATTCACTTAGACTTGTCAGCCACTCGCATGGATTTTTACAGTTTACCTCTTTCAAGAATTTTTTCAATTCCATCTAAGTCATGTAATTTATGAGCATAAAGTTATTAATATTTCCGCATCACCCATACATTTAGTAGTATTTCCTTATCATTCATCATTATTAATAATATATCATCATCCTTTATATTAATGGTAATGTCACAGTTCTAATTCCTGATACTGATCAGTTGTTTTGTACTTGACTCGATCCATCTAACTAGAGATATGTCAATGTTATTGATCTTCTCAAAATGCTACGTTTAGTTTCGCTGATTTTTCTCTTTTGTCTTTATGTCTTATATTCCACTGATTTCTTCTCTGGTCTCACATTATTTCCTTCTATGATTACTTTGGTATTTATTTTCTCTCTCTTTTTTTTCAGTTTCTTAAGCTTGAAGCTATAATGTAAGATCTTTCAAAAAATTTTCTAATGTGGGTGTTTACTGCTCTAAATTCACTCTAAAAATTGGCGTTAATGGCATCTCCCACATTTTGAAATGCTGGGTTGTCCTTTCCTGTAATTTAAATTACTATTTTCTCTTGTGCCTGCTTATGTGAGTCACATGTTATTTTAAAATGTATTTTATAGTTTCCAAACATGGAAAGCTTTTCCAAGAATTTTTGCGGTCAAAGAAAATGCTTTGCATGACGTGAATCCTTGTTAATGTATTGAGAATAGCGGCTGCTGGGAACCTGCCTATGGAAACAAAGACCCCTGCACTGGGGAGCACCCATGGTCGCTGCGGGCGCTGCTAACTGCCTCTGGGTCAACTCAGTCTTTCATGTCCTTATCGAGTTTGTGACCACTTGGCTCTGTATGTCTTAAAGCCTTCCACTACAGTTCTGCATTTATCTAATCTCATTACACTTGACCAGCTTTGCTTCATGTATTTTGAGCTTCTGTTAATTGGTGCGCACATGCTGAATGATGACTTTAGAACTTGATGCAACAAAGCGACTGTCCTTTTCCATGGTAAGATTTTCACTCCTGGTATCAATCTGGCCTCACATTAGCATAACCATCCCCGCTTTCCTTGTATTAGTGGGACTATGGTGGCAAGTAGATGGGTGTTTATATCTGCTTCTGCATTTATTCTGTTGTAATATGTTGTTCAGATTACAATATTCAACGATTCCAGCCCACACATGATTGAAAGTAATCTCTTAATCAACCTTTCAGATATTGTGTGCATTCTTCTTAGGAACTGTAACAAAATTAACCGATAATATTTTCTTAGATAATAGTGAACATGTCAAAAATAGCCATAAGCATTGTGTACAGCTGTCTGTTGGAATTAGTGGTCTAGCGTCCACCTAGAATGACGTTTGCCTGTGTGGTATTTTTATATGTTTGTTACCGCTAGGATCTCAGGGTCTCGCTTCAGGGCTCTTGGGGGCCAGAGAGATTTCATCAGATCCACCCCCTCGAGTGGGACTGATTGAGGACAGGGCACCCCTGAGAGACAGAATAGGGGCGGCCGCATTCCAAGAGGGGGACAAGCCACAAAGAGCTGGGGCTGGAGCTGTCAACAACCTGTCAGCCGTGGTCCCTCCAAGGGGTAGCTGGGGATGAGACAAGGGTTTTGATTGGTTCGTTTGTGGTTCCCTTTTAAACTGATTGGAGGACTTCCGCTCTACTACCTCACGGCCTGCCTCCTTCTGATTGGAGGACTGCCTCTGTCTCCACCCCCTGATTGGAGGACTGCCTCTGTCCCCACCCCCTGATTGGAGGGCTGCCTCTGTCCCCACCCCCTGATTGGAGGGCTGCCTCTGTCCCCGCCCCCTGATTGGAGGGCTGCCTCTGTCCCCGCCCCCTGATTGGAGGGCTGCCTCTGTCCCCGCCCCTGCTTCCGGCTCAGGGCCACGCCCTCCGAGATGACTCAGGCTGGACCCTGGGCCAGCAGACCCATGAGCTGCGAGTTCTTGCAGATGATGCACATTCACTGCGCAGATCAGAGAGATAACGTGTTCCCATCACCACAGACCCTGGAGCCATTGCTGACTGTCAAGCTGATGTGCCAGCTGCAAGCTGTCAAGCATTCTTTTTTGATGACACAGCCTGGATTTTTCATTCACTAAAGGTTTTCTGTTCTTTTTCTTGACTGAAAGCCCAGTCATTCATTTATTAGAACATGCTGACAAATACTTTAATCTTAGCAACAATAGATTATTCATCTTGTTTTCAAATAAAAAACGTTGTTCAGCGTACGACTCAATATTTACCAAAGATTCGGTTTATGTTCAAGAGTCAAGACTTACTGAAATTTATACCATTTTTCCTGTTTCTGAAGTCACACTGACCTGCCGGTCTTCTCTCCATCCCTCCCTCCTTTCTCCTTCTCTCTGTTCCTCCCTCCTCCCTCCGTCCTCTTCCTTCTCTTCCTACCCTCCCTCCTGACCTTTATCCTATCCCCCTTCCTCTCCCCCTCCTTCCCTCCATCACTGGCAGCTCAGTCCTCTCCTTCCCTCCCCACCTTTCCCTCTCCCTTCCCCTCCCTTTCCACCCTCCATTCCCTCCCCATCTCTTCTGTCTCCATCCCCAACTCTCTCCCTGTTCCCTCCCTGCCTCCTGTCTTTCCTAAGGAAATCTGCCCTGAAACTAAGAATTCGCAAGTATCTCTGATGCCTTCTTCCCTTCACTGCATGACAGAGTCACCTGCTCTGAGCACAGACCTGGCACATTCTCACTCCCTGCTCAATACTGCAGCTCTTTTCCCACTCATGTTAAAATTAGCATGAGACAGACCAGTGTCATACCCGAGTCCTTTTACTATAGTCGGGCTTTGCCCACGTTGTTTTCCACCATCAGTGGGAAAGCCAACACATCAGAGAAGGCTGCAACATCTTAGCGTCAGAGAGAGTGAAAATTTTAGTATGAAAGCTGTGTGTCTTCTAAAGATCTCAGACACACCCAGAAAGAGAGGCCATTAAAGATGGAGTAGACTTTGTCCTGCTTGCAAATTATTTCTGAGTTGTAAGGAAAAAAACACATGAAAACAGAAGTATGTTCTTCAGAGAATTTAACTCCACCGTCCTGGAGTCTGGAACGGTGTGGGCCAGACAGCAGAGGCCGAGCATATGTGCTGGGTGGCTGCCCCGCAGGAGGGGGCCATGTGTGGACACAGCTTGGACACGGTCTTGGTGACCAGGACAACCAGACCGGTGAGTCTGCCTAGCATGTAATAACCTCCCTGTGATGGGTGCAGCTTGAAACGGGGAGGATATTCTCCATTGTTTAGTCTTCTTGAGACTTCTTTTAAAGGGAAGGTGCAGGTTGAAATGAGGACGAGCATCCAGACAGGAAGAGAGAGGAGGAAGAAACATTTAATTCATTTCACTTGGTTGTTCATCTTGGTTGTTCTGCCTGGTCTGGGACACGAACCTGGGTCCTTGGGATGTATGTGGACTGACCTCTTGGCCAAAGGCACTTGACCAAACCACTGCTCCACGACGATGCACCAAGACTGTCTTTAATGAAGGAGAATTCAGTCCTTTCTAAATTCTTACACACAAAACCGGGGCCGGCATGTGATGCAGACTCAGGACCAGCATTATCAGGACGCGACAGCATTCAGTTGTTGCTGGCGCGATAATTCTAAGTGCCTTGTGCTGCCTGTGTTATTAGAGCTTCCTTTATTAGGTTGGTAGACTTCTCCGCGTCTGATTTTATTTATGCTATTATTTTTGTTTCTTTGGCGATCTTTTATTTCCATAGATAACCTAAACATTCATTTTATTATTATCTATAAAGAATTCTAAATTAGAGAAGCCTAAAATGCTAAGCTTTATTATCTGTGTTCACATCACTTTGGGGACAGTTCTCGTCACCATCATCCACTGTCTATAGGACAAAGTGTATGGTTAGGACTGAATATTTATGAGTAGAGAGAGAGAGAGAAATGCAGGTGGCTGTATAGGGGATGGAGCGTGAGCAGCGTTGGAGAGGGAGGTGGACGTGGCTGTGAGTCCTCTCTCTCCAGTGCCAGCAGGGTGCAGACTCCCTGACATGCAGGCAGCAGAACCTTCTCCGCCGCCCAGTTACGGTGGAGCTGTTCATGCTCAGGATGCGGGCAGGGCGCTCTTTCTGGGGACGTGCAGAGCTGGGATTTCAAACAACAGGATCGCACTGAACTCGAAGTCCCCGTCTACCCTAATGGTGTGTAATGAGGGAAACTCACACGCCTGACTTTTTGCACGCTCAGCTCATCGTGCAGAACCGCGGGTGAGGGGTGTCACTTGGGATGTGACGGCGTAGCTAGAGGCGGAGTCAGGACGGGGTTGAAACCTGACCTTGAGCCCAGCGCCCCGAGTCTCCCCAGTGTGGGGCTGTGTGCTCCGCAGAAGGGCCCCTCCCTGTGATGGATGGAAGAGCGGTGCCGCGTCCTCTGTGTGTCATATAAATATTGTGCATCGGCACTGCTGGTGGTTCCTTTTCAACATTTTCATTGAAGCGACGTCGGCTCCTGTCACCGTCTAAGTTTCAGGCGTACAGCGGCGCCGTGCCACATCTGCACACACTCTGTCACCACCAGCAGAAGTGAGCGTCTGCCCACCCTGCCAAGACTGACCCTTTACCAGTTCACGCCACCCCGCGCCCCGTAGCCACTGTACCTCTCTCTGCACCCAGGAGTGCGTTTTTGTTGGGTCGCACTTTCATTGTCCACACGAGTGCAGTCAGAAGGTGTTTGTCTTTCTCCTCCAGACTTCTCATAGCATCACACGCTCACAGTGGAATATTACTCAGGTGTGAAAAAGATGCGCCCTTCCCACATGCGACGTGGCGTGTGGACCGCATGATTCTTCATAAGTATTTCCTGTTCTTGGGTCCTTTATGAAAGTCTTCAACTTGTGTGATAGATGTTGATCTTGGATTGAGGGAGCTCCTCGGTTTCTCCAAAACTTGGGCCTCCAAACACTTCACAGCTTCTTCCCTTCTCTTCCCCTTGCTTCCACTCCTCCGTGAAGGAGTCCACCTACCACCGGTCCAGCCCTACACTCCCTCCTCTCAGGCGGCAGCTGCCTCTCCATTCTGTCTTCCTGCTCCAGTTCCTAGTCGTGTCCGCCACCCAGCACAGTCCCCTCCTGCTGCTTCTGCCCCATCTGTGACCACTGCTCTCGGGCAGCGGGTCGCCCACAGGGAGAGCGGCGCAGGTGGCAACAGGAGCAGGCAGGTCCGCTCTGAGCACACAGCTGGGGCGCTGCACACGCCACGGCTCTCCAGCAACATAACCCCTCTAAGACGGAGGGACCCCGCCATCCCTGCCCTCCCACCCACGTGGTCGGCTTCTGCTTCTAAGACAGGAGCCTTTACACACAGCTTCCTTCAGCATCATGCCGACTCCAGCACCTTCTCTTGTGCCCATTTGTACTTCTATCACACTACAATCAAGTCGGAATGACCGACATGCTCCCGGAGGTCAGGCTGCTGTCCCTCTCGTGTTGGGTTGAGGCGCTGAAGGAGAAGCACCACATTGTGTTCATTTCACTTCTTATTACTGTTCCCCAAACATGGGGGATGCGTTATTCTGTTAACTCAGATGGATCAAAGCTAATAAGCATGTCCCCAGGGGGGTATCATCACGGAGTCATTAGTGCCTTAATTAAACCAATTAAGCTCAACTCCTTGGTCAGAACACACATTAACGACTTTCTTAAAACATGCTCTGTGCTCAAAAGAGAATGAAGGAGTTGGAACAGTGATTGTTCTGACTTAAAAACTAAATATTTAATTCACATTATTGATGTTTATATATTACTGTTGAACTAAGAACTTTTTATCTGGTATATTAGCACATTTTAGCACTTTTTCTTCTCCCAGCATTTCAAAGAAATGTGCTTTGTGACGCTGAAGTGTAGAATGGTGCGTTGTCAGATGGAAGGGGAAACTGAGGCATACAGAAATCAAAGATGAGTGAACAATAAGCGGAAAAAAGTCAATATTCCAAGCCTCTTGACAAATTGCTGCCATTTATGCTGATTTCCACATTCGTCTCTCTCCCTCTTCATGTACCATGTTGATCATTTTATTTCTAGCGCCTCACATATTGCTGGGACGAGCTTTATTACTTGTCAGTTTTCGTGGTCACAGAGGACTCTGCCTCTGGGTATGTGGAAATATAAAGAACCAGACTTAGAAACGTGCTGTTCTTCTCCATAGGTTGGCTTTTATTTAGAGCTTTCACTGAATCATTTCCTGAAAGATGAGGAGACACGGGCTGAGGGTGCTTGTGACAGGGGCCTCTTGTGACCCCGTCTTCTTGTGATGGGGGAGGTGGAGGGGTATCCGGGGGCCCTGTCCTCTCCGCCCGGCACCGCCTGTTCTGTGGCTTGCTGACTTCTCTTTGTCTGCTTTCTGTTTTATTAACTAGTAATGGGAAATTCTGCTTTACAGCTGCAGCAGGTGCCTTAGCTGCAATGCTGTGTGTTTGGCACAGTCTCTCCTCTTCAGCGCTCCTTACGTGAACGCGTGTCGGTTCTTCCCGATGCATCGGTCTGTCCCCCGTCTCGACGCTGCTACGCATTCTCGTCGACACTGAGTCTGGAGCATCCGGGCCGCCTCCTGCAGGCGCTGCCCAGGGCCACCTGCTGCTACATCACCTGAGATGAGCCCTTCATGTTCACTCTGCCTTTCTTTCCTTGTGCAGAATTTGCAGGTACAGGTAAGATTTCAGATAACTTTCCAAAGACAGCAGCACTATTCGGTCTTCCGCAGCCTGCGTCAGGCACGCCGAGTCCTTCTCGCTGCAAGACAGGCTTTGTACATCGCTGCTAATCCCGATAACACAGGAACCTGCACGTCACCACGGCCGCTGCTCAGGAACAGAGAACGATGCAGCCTGTGTCTGGCACAGTGGCCGCGATGAAAACACCCTGCGTGCACGTTGCAGAGAGTCTTAGCATTTCCCACCACACACACGGATGGCAGCTGTGTGAGGCGGCGGGTCGTTCATTCCCTGATCGTGTCGTCATTTCAGACCAGCGCCCAGTGCCTTAAACCTGCACCACGCAGGACGTGGACTCACGTCCACACAGTGAAATAAGGGATGAAGAAAGCGCATAGCTGAAGTGAGAGGGAAATCCGTATTTGGCGTCTTGATAAGAAAAAGTGGGAAAAGCGGACAGCAAAGGAAGCTCTGAAGATACGCGAGCCAGCTTTCGTGTTGGACGTGTCCTCCGCTATGCTCAGTGCCCCGAAAGGAACAGGTGCCTGGACCAGGATGCGGCGCTGAGACGCAGCGGGCATCTCCTGAGTATAAAGATGGACTTGTGCCCCGTGTGAGTTGTAGCCGGAGTGAAGGATAAATCAAGAATGCAAGGTTTTCATAGTGTAGATCTGAGCCTAGGAGAAAATATTCGTCCTGCAGCCTCTGTATATTTGCAGTTACTCACTAATCAATCAGATAAGTGTCAGAATAAACAGAAAAAGTGGTTTCAATACAAGTATTCTTGAGAGCCTCTGACACTTGTCTTCTGCCCATAAAATGGGCTCAGGCCTGCGGCGCTGAAGCCAGGCCCTAACCCTGTCTGCGTCCCCGTCCCTCCCAGCTGCCTGCTCCCTGACGCTGCTTGGTCGGCTCATCGAGTCAACAAGCTGATTTCTGTGATGGGCTGGAGGCAGGACTGGGCCACAGCCCTGGGAGGGACCCTCCCTTCTCCAGCTCCCTCCCCACCACCCTCCCTGTCTTTCCTCTCACTCTCAAGGCAGAGATTACAGTAGTCGAGGGAGCTAAGGGCCCAGCTCCGAAGGTCCCTCTGGCTTCCTAATCTCAGGATAAGGCAGGGGGCCGGCCTTCTGCCGGGTCCTCCGGCAGGAAAGTCCTGAAGTGGGAGAAAGGTCCACAGGGAGCCTGGGGGTGCCCAGCTGCTGGGGCGCCCTCTGCGGCCTGTGCCTTCCCAGGGCGGCACCTGGAGGAAGAGTGGCTTTCCCTCCCTGCGACTAGGCGGGTGGGGAATGGGGCACAGTGATTTCCTCCAACTACTGGGTCAGGGTCCTTCTCTTGTTCAGGAGGTAACAGGGTCCCCTGACCTAAACGGTTCTTGGAAGGATTCGATGACATTTCCTCAGGGGGACTCGCACACCCTCAGGGCTGCGCTGTGGGAGCTGATGGCAGTTTGGAGGCCGCGGAAGCCTGTCAAAGGCGCCGTTCTTGCTGGCACCTTGAAGCCTTCTGTCGGGTGGCTGCTAGGAATGTCTGGTCTTCTGTGGACACGAAGGATCTAAGAATCAGATGAAAAGTCGTGTCTCTCTTCAGCAGTGAGAGCGCCACCCGCAGTCTGACTGAGCATTGCCTGGAGGCCGAGGTGATGAGCCTCAAAACCTGCCCTGTAAAGACAGTGACCCAGAAGTGACACACTCTGCATGAAGATCAAAAGGGATATGCCAGGCCTCGCTGGTTCACAGAGCTGCTGGCCCAGCGCTGGGGAAGGCGCTGCCGCTGTGCCCCTCGGCCCAAGTGCACCTGGCCTGGCTGCTCCGATGGTCGGGAAACGGCTCAGACTCCATGCTGACCGGCGGCCCGGGCTTGAAGGAGGCGTCTGTCATCTCTGAGCTCAGAAGTGAGCTTGGGCGAGCGAGGCCCCGGACGCCCTGCAGGTGCAGCGGCCGGAACCCCGGGCGCCGGGCCGTCCCCGCGCTCGTCAGCGGCATGGTGGCCGCAGAAGGTTCCCCGGTGCAGGTCATTTCCTTCACACGGCTGCCGGCCGGGAGAGGATAAGATCAGGATGAACTCGGGACTCGCGGGGCGAACGTGGCCCCGGAGCCCGGCACCGGGCCTGCTCTGGCCTGGAGCTCCGGCTCGTCCTCCAGCCCCGGTGACAAGCAGCAGGGCTGGTGTCGAAGTGCCTGTGCTGGGGCACCCTTGCCGCAGCCTCACCTTCCCTGTGGGGACAGACAGGCCACTGCAGTCTCCTGAGCGGACACCGACGGTGACACCAGCAGGGCCCGGGTGACGGGTCTTCACTCTACAGGCCTGAGGGAGAGACTTTCGTGAAAAATGGACCCAGCCTGCAGGTCTTCCCAGACCCGGTCCTCACGCAGGCTCCAGCGTGACTTCTGTTCGGCCACACACAAGCTCGGGGTCTCAGCGTTTCTGTCTGCTGGACGCCGGCCGCTGCCGCCTGGCGAAGTGTCTTCCCCGCCACCCGTCAGTGTCCCCTCCAACCGCACGGCCCTGCACCAGGCCCCCAGAGAGCCAGTGGGGCAGCCAGGCAGACGGCGGGCGCCCAGCACCCGCGCCAGCACCTACACCTTCCTCCAGCGGGTCGGGTGCTGCCGAGGAGGAGGCCTGAGCGGGGTCCGCATGCCCCTCGCAGGTCTTCGGGTGTCGTGTCTCCTTTTCTATGTTAGAGCCCCGCTGCGGCCTCGGGACGCGGACTCCTTCCTTCCCACGGGAACAGCCAGGCAGAGGGGCCTGTGACGGGCGGGGACGAATGTGACTCCTCAGGACTGCAAGGGACAGAGGGGGAGACAGAAGCGCCAAAGAGGGGACTGGAGGCCGAACTGCCGTGTGAAGAGAAGGAAGGCGGGCGAGTGTCCCCATGTTTGCAAAGTGGGACGCCTGCCGCTGTGCGTCCACCAGAGCCTGGCGTGGCCACGGGCTCCTGCGGCTCCCAAGAAACCCGAAGATTGTCGTTTTGCAACAAGAGTTGAAAGTGACACTTGTCTGGCAGGGGTGACGCCCAGGCGCTTAAGGGTGCCGTTTGAACTGGATTTTAAAACAGAGGAGATACCCATTTCTCTATCTACATCTATTGGTCTGGCATTGATCTTTTCTCTATTAGTCCACCTGCCTGTCATCTGTGGGTTTATGGAAACATTTACAAGACTCTCAGCAGGGCAAGGGGCTCTGATGTTTGCCCAGGTGCCGGCCCGCGTGAGTGGGGAGGCAGCTCCGTCTGTCCTCCTGGTCAGACCGTGGGGGTCCGGGGCGGCGGCTCGGAGCTCAGTCAGCCCGCACCCCAGCCCAGACCCCGTGCGCTTGACTTTAATCTTGAGTCTCTTCAGAATTGTCCTTCTTTTCAGAAACAGTCATGGTGCCAACCTTAAATAAATGTGCAAGTAAACATGCTCCGGGAAGTCACACTTAGAAATAGTCCACTTTAGAACTAAACTGGTTGAGAAATCATTTTTCACCTAGAGAGACTCTCCACTGTAGTAGGAAAGTCGGGCAGATGGTGACACATGAAATGTCCTTAGACTTCAAAGTAGCTTTTCAGAAGCAAAACACTGAAGAAACAAATATATGTGTGTGTATATATATATTTCCTATCCTATTTGCAACATCAAATTGTCTGTTTTAACAGTTGACTTAAATTTTGCCATTTAAGCATTTATAAATACTCCGTATTTCTAGATTGCACACCAAATCAGTTTTCTGTTATTTCTTATGGTTTCCATCAACAAAGAATCGTTGAAATTATGTGGCATGGTTACTCTAACTTGTTCTAGATTCATTTGCCCATGGAAAGGTGCTGCTGTGATTTTTTCTTGGAATTTTCTTCTAAGAGTCCTTCCAGAACCGTGTCACGTCCCTCAATGTTCCGCATGGCTTCAAACACAGCCGCCATCAAAGCGAGGTCCGCATCTTAAATGAACACTAATTCATGGTGTCCTGGAAGCCGTGCTTGGATTTTGAGTTGGACTGAACCAGAGAACAAGGCTGCGTGAGACATGAGGAGCTGGGGCTCCGCGTTTCCAGTGCCTTGGCGTCTCCGTTGGACAACTTGGCATCAAACTCAATTTGCATTAGCCGGTCATTTTCACACTTCGGCATCAGGAGGCTTCACGTCTGAAATGAGGAGGCGACTGAGCCGTGAGCGGACATGTCGTGGCATCCACGACACCGCTGGGGCCAGGTTCTTCCATCTGGAGACGTGCGTGTTGCTAGAAATGAGTTCAGGCCATCAAAGCGGGTGACGTTATTAAGGTTCTTGATCTCCGAACAGCGCCAGACACTTTGGTGGACCCATGGAGGAGCCGGCGTGGGAAGAAGGGTGACTGGCTTTCATGACGTCACTTTACCGTGTCGAACAGGCCGCTGTGGTTCCTAGAGCGGCACCAGAGGGCCGCAAGGACCCTGCGACTCCTCCTCGTATTTGAACACACCCAGAACAGGACGCGGGGGACCAGCGCCTCGCTGAAGAAGAACCAGCAGCTGTTGACGCGCTCTCTGATCCCAGCGTCCCTAGTCCAATATCGGTCACAGAATTTGGCTTCTTTTCTTCGCCGCACTGACAACATGTCCCCTGTCTTCTTGTTGGCTGGGTTCATGGTTGATGAGCTCCTCCGCTCACTCGACGTTCTGGCCACAGGCCGTGTCTCAGCTTCTGCGCGGTGGGGCCAGGGCAGAGGATGCCAGCCCGGCTCCTAGTCAGGGTGTCCTGCAGGTTGACCGGAACGGTGTAGCCGGGGGTTAGGGGAACGGAGACTGCAGACTGGGGCCCGGCAGAGTGGACGCAGAGGCAGCTTTCAAAGGAGTATTTTTAACACCCAGGGTGGGATTCCAAAGCAACGTTTCGATGTATTTTATTTCTCAATGTGACTCCAGAGTTTTCATCAAAAATCACTGAACACATATCATGAGGATGTATGTGAGGAGTAGGGCTGTCCTGAATAGCAGTCCTGATTGACAATGAAAATGAAGCTATATCTATATATTTTTTTGCAGTTTTTAGTTTCAAAGATTATACATTGGATGCGCTGATAACTCAGTATGTCTCAAAACCCATTCCATAGAATTCACGTTACCCTAGATACTTGGTCAAAATGACTCCTGAGAAGGAGACATGTGGAAGGTTATCTGAACTTATCATCTCTTATGTGGTAAGAATATATTTTCCATATTAAATTTCTATGAGTTGAGACATTCCTCTAGAATGAAAGGTGCTTATTTTTTAAGCCTGAATGTTTCGGGTTGGTTTGACGCTGATGATTTTGAAGCATGTAGAGAATACGAAGACGGGAGCGCTGGTGCGATGTTGCCTGAAGAGTAATCATTCTGACATTCTTGACGAGACTTTCTCACCTTGCTTCAGGGAGAGTGTTCTGTTTTCCTGTCCTTTAATCATTATTGACTGTACCCGTCCACATGGGTGACCGTGGATCTTCTCCCCCCAAAGACTGCCTTTCCCTTTGCATCTCCCACACCAGGAGCCGTCTAGTGGAGAACGTGGGTGGAAATCGCTCTTGCAGCAGAGGGCTCGTCGGTGGTCAGATGCGACATCCACGGGCGCTCAGAGGAAGCAGCGCCCTCGCGTCTCCCCACGCGCCTGTTGAACGGCTGCTCTGCTGCCATGTTCTGTTACTGCCTTCAGCCTTGGGACGTGAAGATTTCAGAGGCAGCCAAAGCAATTTTTCTTCTGGCGCTAATACAAATTCCATCAACTCTAGGTTGGATGGATTGCTTTCTTCTAAAACAAATAATCCTCTACCTGTTAGATGTGTCTCTGAAATGTAACATCACTGGCCTTCTTCTGAGTATAATGCATGTTTGTGATTGCCACAGGGATGTGTTACTGAGGTATTTTTCTTCTTTATTGGGACCAATGATTTTCTTTATATTTTTTTCTGATGAGACCCCTTAGCCAGCTGTGTGTGTTCTTAACCAGTAAAAGCCCATGTTGTCGAGTGGACCGTGCTGGGCGGCGAGTGGTCCATGGAAGTGCTCGTCTGCTGACTGAGACCTGGTGTCAGCCAGGGAATAGCCCCAGTCCCTACTGTCCACCATCCACTCGTAGATTTTACGGACCCACCTATTTCAGACGCTCAAATCCGTGGGCGCACGAAGCTCCTGTCTTCCCATGTACTGAAACCTTCTCTTAACATGGACTTTTTTGAACCTTGCTTTTGTAAGATGCTTATCACAGGAGAGGACACCCAGCTGCACTTTCCTCTCAGGACACTCAGCTCTCTTGCATAGATTTCTCTCTTCAGTGACCACACAGGCTCGGCCAGGCCCCCTTCTAGAGATGAAAACCTGGGGCTGGTGCCCCCACAGGACAGAGTGGGCCGAGCAGACGGGATCCAGGTCCTGGGGCTCCTGGGCCCGTGCCGACGGGCAGTGCGTCTGTGGCCCAGCTCCTGTGAGACGTGGGCACTCGGCAGGGCTGTGACAGACGCGCCTGATTTTGTTCAAAGTCCTCTGCCCTGAGTAATGCGCTTGTTTCTGGCTTTCTCTTGTCAGGGTGGGTGCAAGCGTGCAGTTCTCCTGTGAGGACAGCTATGTGCTCCAGGGACCCAAGAGCATCACCTGCCAGCGGGTGACGGACACCCTGGCTGCCTGGAGCGACCACCGGCCCATCTGCCGAGGTGAGCACGCAGGGGCACCTGCCGGGCGGGCGGGCGGGTGGGCGTTTCTGCCGCTGCAGACGGAGAGCAGGGCCGGTGGGCGCGGGTGCCCCTTAAGGTCACGTAAGACAGACCTGGCCCCTGAAATCTCTGGGAGGAAAGCAGTTCCAAAGATATTTGTGGTTCCTAAGTTTCAGGGCAGAGATGAGAAAATCCACTCCTCCAAACCGGTGCCTCGACTCAGTGTCTTTTGGGCTCTGTCTCTGTTTCTTTTTCTCTCTGTCTCGTCCCGACCCATCCCCTAGTCTCCGCCTCGCCCTGTCTGTCTCTCTCTGCATGTACGTGTGTGCTGTGTGTGTATACACACGTGCACCCCCACCATCTCCAGTGTGCGATACGGGTTAAAGTATGTGCGCAACTCGCCCTTTGGGGAAAAGGCTCCCACCCTTCGTTGTCAGTGAAGGTGAATTCTTGGGTGTGTCAGGGTGTGATACAGGGAGCTTGTGAGCGTGACCCGAGTTTTCCTTTTCTCAACAAACCGTCTCGAACTTAGCTCCGACACAGTAGGCAGAATGAAATACTGCGACATCATCTTCTTCCAGGAGATGAAAGTGTTCATTGTCATCTCTGCGGCGTGCGTGAAACATCTACAGGAATTACAGAAACTGTAATGAAGCCAGCAGACAATGGTGTGGGCTGTTTTCATATGAAAAATTAGTAACATTCAAAGAAAAAAAGGATTTTAAAAGGTATTTTGGATGTAAAGCCATTTCAGCAAGTTAGCAGTTTTGAAGGAAGGCAACAGGACGCAGCAGTGCGGCCATGGGGCGCTTCCACCCGCTTCCTCCTGGGCCTTTCCAGGGACCGGCCTGAGACACGGGAGCAGCCAAATGCGTGAGAACAGTATGTTGATGATCTCAGTTCAAAACGGAGTCGGCCGCGGTCCGGGGGACACGCTGCGCTGTTTCTGTCAGCCGTTCAGTGTGACGTGTGACAGAGTCAGCCCACGGGGCTGGAGCGCCTCGAATGCGTCCATCACAGCGCTTCTCCCGAGCTTTTCCACTTGCTCGCATCCCTGTGTGCCCGTGTCCCCGGCCTCGTTAGCAGGGAGTCTTGAGGCCGTGTGCATCCCGCCAGGGTCGAGCCGCCCCACACCTCCTGTCTCGAGGTTTTGAGACACTGCCCCTTCTGTCCACACACATTTAAGGAAGGTGGCGCATCTGGAAAGCAGAGGCCAATATTGTAAAATTCCGTTTTCACAGGTTTTGTTAATCACTCCATAGTAGATTAATGTTAGCTAATCATTTTCATATTAAGTCAGGTTTGAGCGAGTGGAAAGTCGTGGAGAGTCATCTGTAACGCGTCTGTGTGTCAGAGGCTCCAGGCATCAGGGGTGGTGTGGAAGACAGACGCGTATGTGGGGAGAGGAAGCGTCCCCGGGTCCAGGGGTACACACCTCGTAGGACAGAGACCTGGCTCCCTCATCACAGGAGAGCAGAGGACTGACGGGTGGGCACGTCACAGCGTCACATCATGTCGCTGGTGGGCACTTAGGAAGAGCTGTGGGCCCCGACTGGGTCAGAATCCGGCTCCACCTACTTTGTAGCAGAATCTCCTGGGACCCCGACGTGCACGGTGATTGGCCGACGCAGAGAGGAAAGGCGGCTGGGCCCCGATGAGGCTGAGTCCGTCAGTGGCGGACAGGTCGCTTCGTGGGACTTGAGAACATGGGAGAATGAAACGGGGCAGGCGAAATGTTTTTATGTTCCACATGGGTATTACCCATTGGCTATGTCATTTCTGTAATTTGCTTGTTCTTTCAAGGCTAAGGTATTTTTCAAGTCACCATTTCTGCTTTTTAGGCTTCACAGTGTCTGCTAAATTCCCGTTTGCTTTAGTCTGTGAAGAGGGACATCTGGTTGTTGTGGAATAGAGTCTAAAGCCTGAGAGCCACCTGGGGGTCGCGGGCACCCGTCTGAAGAGCTGGGAGCTGGGGCTGCTCGTTCAAGGGCATGAGGGCAGGGGCTGAGATGCAGCTGGTGTGACCGGCGGGCGGCGCTCTCGGCCGCCTTCCTGCCCTGCCAGGCGCAGGCCCCAGACAGACTCGGGGCGGGCTGCGTGGCCCGTGCGCCCTCTGCGGGGGTGACAGACACAGCCGGTTGCATGGATGGTCAGCTGGTCAGGCCTGGGACTGGCAACGCTCAGAGTCCCCATGTGTGTGTGTGGGGACCGCCTCCCGCCTTGGCGGCCTCGCCTGGGGAGTCCCGGGGGCCGGGCGCTGGGGACCCGGTCGCCGAGCTCCACCAGCCAGCCGTGTCCCCGCACGCGAGGACAGCCGCGTCATGCCATCTTTCTCTGTTTCAGCGCGAACATGCGGGTCAAATCTGCGTGGGCCCAGCGGCGTCATCACATCCCCGAATTACCCGGTCCAGTACGAGGACAATGCGCACTGCGTGTGGGTCATCACCACCGTGGACCCCGACAAGGTAGGCTCTGCGGGGCAGCTGCCGCGGACGCACAGGCTGGTGCGAGCCATGCACCCCAGCGTCCGCTGCTCGAGCGGGAGGACCGGCTGCATCTGCGGCCCCCACTGCGGGCCAGCCCGGGGGCAGCAGACTGAGTGCCGGCACGGTCCCCAACGGTGCCGGAGCTGCGGCTGCTCCTCCCTCAGTGAGACCTGAGCGACTTGTGACTCGTCAGCTGCAGGTACGTCTGTGCTTTGACTGACGTTGATGCTGCGGAGCGACCGCCAGGTTCACCTGACGGTCCCCACCACACGGACGCACGGCCATCACAGGGTCCCCACGCAGCCTCAGTTTCTGACGACGACCGTCCCGACACTGGGAGGGGCCGCGCACTGCGGCTTCCACGTGCATTACTGGCAATCCGTGGCCAGAGCACCTCAGGGTCTCAGTCCGCTCGGAGCCTTCTTTGGAAAAAAGTGCATTCAGATCTTTCCATTTTAAATTATTTGAACTTTTGCTATGACTTTTTTCCCTTTCTCCCAGTGCCATTACCTACTGGTCACCTCAGTTCTGTTGCAAATGTTTCAGGGTTGGTTGTGTTTCATCTGTTCCTTTTCTTTGTCTCTTCACGTTCCACCTACGAGTGAGGTCATCTGGTGTCTGTCTTCTACTGATTTTTTTCACTCAGCATCATCCCCTTCAGATTCATCCGTGTTGATTCACATGACAGGGTTTCCTCTCTTCTCAGGGCTGTGCAGTGTCCATTCTACACACATGGATTCCATATATGGACCACGTCTTCTGCATCCATCATCTGATGTTGGGCACTGAGGTAGTTTCCAGTTCTCAGCTGTTGTGAACAGGGCCACATAAACATGGGGGTGCAGACATGTCTGCAGATGGGGCTTCTGTGTCTTGGGTGGATGCCCAGAAGTGGGATGACGGGATCCTGTGGGATTTCCAGCTTCGGTGTTGGAGGACTGTCCTTATTCAGCTGATACCGGGTGTCACGTCTGCGGGATTGGCTAGGAGCCTTCTCCGGTGTGTGTTTTGCAGGGCGCACTCGCCGGCGCTCTGCCTCTGGAGCGGATGGTCCCCTGCGCCCTCTCTCCTGTCCCCCGGGTGGCTCTGTGAGGGTGAGACAGGAGAGGAGTCAGCGCCCCTGTGGATTTGAGGCCGTAGGTGTTAGAAGTGACAGAATCAGGCAGTTTGGGGAATCGTCATTTCTTGTAACAGGGCAGAGCTGGGGTGACTCGGGTTCCAGTCACCTGCTGGGGTGCAGGCGTTTCTGCCCCTGCCACTCCTCTCTGCTGTGATAACGTCCCAACCACAAGAGGAGGCTCCTGCTTGACGTCAGATGGGATGTGGCCACTGAAGAAAGGAGGCCCGTCTTTCTTAGGGAGGGACACACGCCCTGGAGTGTCCCTGAAGACTGCCATTCAGGTCCAGTGAGCCAGGCGCCAGTCCAGCTCCCAGGGCCCTGAGGAAGGAGCCCCCGGAAACCCTGAGAAAGGTGATGTCTGGTCCCTGGGCAGCAGGCACGTCCACAGCCAGACACACGGTCGCCGGGGCCAGCTGCGCCCCGCTTCCCAGACCCCGAGGCTAAAGTTAGCTAAATCCCCGAGGGTGCCCTGACGTTTCCGCCCTCACAGTCACACGGCCACGCTCGGATGACGGCGCCAGGAACGCACGCCGCTCGGGTTGGCACGTTTCTCTCACGGAGAAGTTTCGCTTTTCTGTGTCCCGTTCGTGCACATCGACACAGGTCTCTGCAACGTCGCTGTGCGGACACTGTTGGTCCTGGACCCGCCGCGGGTAACAGGCGGGGCTTCAGAGAAGTCTCGGCTTCTTCGTTCGCGGCACCGGAGGTCGCAGGAGACAGCAGTCTCGGGCGGTGGCTCACGGTGCTGGAAGCGCCACTTAGGCACCTGAATGCGTCTCGATTAAGCAGAATTACCATCCAAATTAAGCAGCAGACATCGCCATTAAGTATAATTAGCCTTAATTCGATTCCTTGGGAGAAATTCCAAGCAGGGGCTCCACGACGAGGTGTGCGTGCCGGAGGCCCGATCGGGAGCAGAGACGCCTGCGGAGCAGCTCCCGCTGCCGCCGCCCCGACAGGCTGCCCGCCGAGCCCGTCGCTTGGTGACGTGCGCCTGCGAAGCTCTGGGGACCGAGAACCAAAGTGAGGCTCCGTGGCCGCTAGAGGCGAGTCTTCAAGGCCCCTTTGCTGAAACACGGCACGCTCACGGGGAACGGGGACACGGATGCTTTCCTGGTCTTTTTGGCTCCGGTCACACGCAGTCAAATGACATGTCTGTGCCTGTCGGGCGGTCGCGCCTGTGCTCACGTGTGGTGACCGTGGATGGAGATCAGAGCATCTTTTTAAAAATTAATTGCTTTTATTATTACACATTACAATAACTTTCTACGTGCAGGTTCCCCGTCCTCAGACAGATGTCCACACGCCCTGCCCTCCACCACGTCACCGAGTGTCCCTCCCCAGCATCCCGTGTCCCCACCGCCACTGACCCTCCCATCCCCATCACATCAGAGCATCTCCTAGTGCTGCACATTGAATGCAGGAGATCACGGAATGCCAGTTAACAGAAGTGCTAGAAGTCCCCTCACGTATTTATATAAGGTCTATACTTCTAACATACATATATGCAATAAACATTCTAATGCATAATATAAATTAACATGCCATTGTGTGTGCATATATTATATGACATTACATATATACAACCTCCTCTGAAAGGCCGATTTCTCTGGGCCGACACTTTACTCTCTAAGTGAAGCAAACCCTGCAGGACACACAGGACACGCAGACCGAGCACGAGGCCCCCCCAGGTCCCTGCTGGGTCCACCTGTCCCACGGCTGAGGCAGGGCTGTGATGTGTCCTCAGTCTGAGTTGCAGAAGGTGCTTGTCCCGTGGTCTCCACTTACGTGTGCGGGGCCGGCCCTGTCCCAGGTCAGCGGGAGGGCGGTGGCCCTGGGCCGAGCGTCCCCCCCGACACTGCAGCGCCCTGGGGGTGGGGCATCCTGGCCACCTTTCATGGGAGGCTCTTTCCGTGGAGAAATGCTGTCGTCCTGTTTTCACTCTCGGGAAACTCTGGAGGCTGCATTTCGGTGTTAGTGGCTTCCTGAAGTCGGGGGAGTGATTTCACATTTTTCTGCTTATCGAGGATTGCGTTCTTGAGGAAAAGGTTTGTGTCTCCTGGCACGTTTTGCTAAAGGACTGAAGCAGTTCTCTCCGCTCGCAGGCTCCGTCTCACACGAAACACAACCGACGGAGGTGCTCATTCACTGCTCTGTGTGTGCAACACGGTTCGGCAATGGCAGCATCTCTGCTGCTCGGGGCGCAGGGCGCGTGGCCGAGTGCACACGTGGTGACTGGCTTTGCGGTCGCCCGGGCCTGACTGGCCGCTCGCGACACTCGGTCACCCTGCGCGTCTGGTTAGGACGGAAGTCCAGGCCCACGTCCCCCGGGGCCCCTGCAGGGACCGTCTCCCGCCTGTACGCTGCTCCACGGACACGCTTCCTGTCGCGAAGAGCAGAGCTGAGCAGACTCTGTCCCCGCGGCTCCCAGACTGGCGGCACCGGGGCTGCTCCCGACACGCACGCGCACGTGTCTCGACACGCACACGGAGTCTGTGTGTGAGCATGCTCCGCGCACAGAGAAAATGAAATGAAAGGAAAATGAAGAGAAAATTCAAATTAGAGTGGAGACACATTTGAAAAATGCATTCGAATTATAAGTGATCACAAGCAAATGTCTCCAGGCAGGCGCACACTTTTAAATTCACACGTAAAACCAGTCTGGATGGAGAACTGAAGAAAATTGAGCTACAATTATACAAATTTCTTGAGGAAGCGCGGTTCAGTTTTCAGTAAATTCTTCCCGAGACGGGTTTCCAGACACTGCTTCACCGTGGCCGCGTGTCCCGCTTCCCAGGAGACAGTGCGTTTGGCAAACTGTCAGGTCAGCGTCCAAACGTGACCCTCAGCGACCAGACAGGCCCTGGTCACCGCGGGCAGACGAAGGCCTGCATGTGGCTCTGCGTGGGGACAGCCACCAACAGCATGTGCTGTGACCCTCGCCTCCCGGTCTAAGCTGTCACTGACGCTAAGGGGCCCAGAATCCTGTCCGTAGACCCACGAGGACTAGGCTCGCTCCCGTGTCTGGGGCCGAGTTGCGAGGTGAGAGTGGACAGCAGGAGACGCGTGCTCCACTCGGAGACTTAAGTGCAGAGCACGTCCTTACACGGATCTCCGGGGGACTCAGGACGCGAGCTGCGGCGAGCACTGTCATGGTCACGTCCTTGGGACACAGGGAACGAGCCGCGCCGTGGGAACGCCGTCCGATGTGGAGAGGACCTTGCCTCCACAGGCGTGGAGGACGCCTGTGTCTTCAGCAGAGAGAGCGGACGGGCACCGCCCGTGCAGGGGGCAGGCAGGGTCACAGCGCGTCTATCAGGAGACGCTCCGCACACAGCACGTCTGTGTCTCTGCCTTTCTTGGGGACAGATTAGCTCATCTCCCCGACCACATCTCCAGGGGCTCGAGCCAGTGGTCTCCAGGGTCGCGAGCGCTCACCAGTCCCCTTGCTTCAGGGTGGATCCGTTCGCTGGATCCAGGGTTTCTGAAGGACGGTGCAGGGCTGCTGGACACAGAAAAGAAGGTGCCGGAGGCATCGCCATGTTCACTTCACTGACCCCTTAGCCACCCAGTGTGGTCGGCATGCCTGACGGTGGGTCTCAGCAGTGGTGGCTCTCAGTGGTGGCGGGTGTCACCGATGGCGAGTGTCACCAATGGTGGGTGTCACCTGCTCACCCTCCGACAGACGCCAGGTAGAGGAGGCTCGTCCCGTGTCCACGCACCCGGGACATCCATGCAGGACGCTCCTCTGGCGTTGGCCCTGGGCTCTCAGAACCTCTGACATGTACCAATCGAGGTATCGCGTTACCTCCAGCCGGAGAGGCTGCTCATTCCAAAGAATTAAGTGAAAAGGAAAAGGACGACAGAGACAGTTATTCAGAAAGGGAAGTGAGGAGGCTCAAGCAGGGGCCAGGGAGAAGTCAGCACAAATCTCTGTGGCCGTGCAGACTGAGAGGCCTCGCCATGACACAAAGCAGAGACTCTGAGACATATTCAGAGAGCAGACACACGTGGTCTCACAGCCCCTGTCTGTTTGCCACGAAGCAGAACCCCCATGTCCCCTGGAACAGGTTCCTCCCTGCAGACCTCAGAATCCCACTGTTGTATCTCCCAGTGTGAGCCCTTGATGCAAAATCAGCGTTGGGTTTGTAGGGGTCAGGGTGAAGGGAGCTGCGTGGAGGGCTGTGGCCGGGCTCCTGGGGTTGAACTTCCTCGAGGCATTTCCGGTCAGAGCCAGTGGACAGTCCCTAAGGGAAGAAAGGTGCGTGCACTGTAAAAAGCATGGCAGGGAGCGCGCTTTGGTTCTGGGACAAGCAGGTCCTGGTGGGTGAGGGCCACTGTCCTCGGAAGTCTAGGCCGGGAGCCCGGGCTGGCGGGCGCTGCAGAGGAGTGGTTCCAGCTGCCGGCGCAGTTCCAGCCGGGGTGGGCTGCAGCGCAGCAGTGGGAAGGTCTGTACGGGCATCAGAAACGAAGCCTGTCTGATGAGCAGTTTTAGATCCAAATGTGTGAGACTTACCAAGCTGATGAATTAAACCAGTGCATGTATGTGCTCTCTCTCTCTCCCCGTCACCTATTATTCTACAATACATGCCGCTTTAAGTTCAGGTGTTCATAAAATAAGAAACTTAGCCATGGATCTGTTCTTTCAGAGGAACTGAAAAGATATTAAACTATATTGTCAAATGGGAGGCTAGCACATTTGGTTTATTAACCCATGAGCCTGTTTTTGTTCTGATTGAAAAATGACGTATATTTCTCAAATTTTTCTTTGTGAAATAATAAGTGCTGGAACAAAACCATCATTTTATTTTAGGAAGCATAGAAATCTAGGGGCATTAGGACCTTGAGAATAAAGAAGACCATCTCCCTCATTGAAAGAAAAATGCACAGATGCAGATATATTTAAACACAAATGCATGCCTGCACCTCCACACACACTCCTACCTACCTGCCAGACAGGCAGTGTATGTCCTACTACGCACCTGACGTGGGACCACGCGCTCTAGCAGGTTGTAACGAGCAAGTGAGGACAGACAGGTGCATACCTGGGGAGAGACCTTAAGGTCTGAATCAGGCACAGTAAGAGATGACCTAATAAATGCAGTGTATATCTAGGCTTTTCGGCAAACACTGCACTGAGAGTCACAGGGCTGTCCCTGCATGTGCACAGGGAACGGGACAGGGGCCTGCAGTCCATACGAGGAAATTTGGGGTGCCCCCTCACTGCACTGGGGAGCATCTGCAGGGTTTGAGAAGGGGAGTGACTTGGTGGAACTGTAGGGAGCATTCTCTGGCTGCAGTGGGCAGATTTGTGGGTGACACAGAGGCGGGAGGAAGGTAAAA